>NNCF01130022.1:639717-709191 GCA_002313205.1 Laupala kohalensis
GGATTTCTTATACAGGTTCTCTAGGCTTTGTCTAGGGGCGTGTTTATTGTAACAATAAATCGTGAATTTAGTGTTTTTTCAACTCATGATTTTTAAACACTATACTCAGAATAATCTATAGTTCGATAATAACTTGTACATGTAAATTTACAAACATATTTGCGTTAAATTACATACATATTGACATTGTATATGTATTATAACTCGCAGCTAACTTTTTATCTTATCTAGGAACTTTTGCTGAAATTTTTGAATCCGCCTCTGCCTAAGGGCCCTAGATCGGAATTGATGGGATGGTCCCTTGCTTGCTTCCGGAGAGTAAATTAGTTAATTGTCCTCCACGTGGTCATACGCAGTCTGTAGTTTTTTGACAATAAATTTATTATTATTATTATCGCCGCCTGGTCAAAAGTTATGGTCCCCTATTTTGCCAGAACGTTTTTTATATTGTAATTATTCATAATACTTATCAGAAAATTAAACATTTCAACGTAAAACAGGAATTGCAAAGGTATATTATAAACATGAAAGATTATCGAGGAACAAAATATACAGCTATCCATCCAAAAACAAACACATTTCTTCGAAGTTGTAAATAAATAATGTGTTGATATCATAAGATGCATTTAAGTGCAGATTTAAATTAACGGTCCCCCGAAGTTAAACATGCTAGAAATATATTCCTCAAAGTCATAGAAAGTCCGGAAAAAATATTCAAAACTAACAAAATACGATTCCTGGAAAGTACTTACTCGGAGAAGAATGAGTAGGAACACTGAAATTTTGAACAATACTGTAGAAGTAGTAGATTCAGTTTTATCGAAGTTAAAGCTTTATTAATAATTTTTAAATTCCACTGAGAAATCGAGAAAATTAAAAGTTGTTCGTGTTTCATGCGTCCCTTGTTTCATCTATTATTATTGAATTGTCCGGGAAATATTTTAGAAACTTGATTAAATTATGTGGGATTCCATTGGCAATAATAATAGAAAGTTCATTTGTTACGTCATTCAAAGCCATCTGTCCTCCGTACGTTGAAGCCAAGCGCAATTTTCAGCAACTAACCGACAATCAACGAAGTATTTAGAATTTCCATATGTGTGATAATAGATTACTAACCCTTGTACTATGAGATGACTCAATTAAGACAACATTTTCAAGAGAGCTTCTCTTTAAGCTTGATTTCTCTATTCCTACGGTAAGATATCAAAGTCTGCACCCTCGTATCTTCATCGTCCGCACTTCTCTCATTTAGCAGGATTAAGAATACATGATAATCCAATTTCTCCCAAGAACTGAATCTTGTAAGGCGTTAATCCAAGAAGAAAGCTTCTTAGGCATATCACGTCTTCTCGTATAGTTTGGGTTTTTTCAGACAGAACTTGCAGTGACTCTACAGGTGAGCATATGAAGGAAAGATTAAATATTGGCATTCTGGATTGGAAATATTGGATCTAAAACTAGATTGTTTGCGACGAAATTCCAAAGTGATTCAATGATCGAGACTTCACTTTTTGGGATTATTCGTGACTTCACCATTAACTCAACGACGGCGAAAATTATTGACTCATCACTGGTATCTGTCATGTTCGATAAATTTATCATGACATCATCTTCCCTAGTTATGCTCGGGTTTATACGGGATGATTGAAGACTTCGGCGTCTTACGGAATTTCACTACTAATTACAGTGGCCAAGAAAACTATTATCTCAACACAAAGATCAGTAAATTTAGTTTATTTTTACATTTCATCACCTTCCCAATGCGAGTAAATTTCCTTATTGGAGATGACCATGACCATGATTGTAACTCTGCTCTTCTGCGTCTTAAGAAACGATGTATTCAATACCATTATCGGTCTTTTTTATTATGTTTACCTGCATCTCGTTCCCACCCCTACCCGGGGGATGCTAGTGGTATTATCTGCAATGTGGATGGTTCATGAACTTACATAGCATCGTGGTCGCCTTATCTATCTCAATGTCACCGAAAAGTATGGTTTCGTGTCTAATATCGGATTTTTTCATTATTTTTAGGTGCCACCTTCTTCGCACCCTTTCCCTTCGGGTGCTAGGGATGTTTTACTCTCACAGTATGTATTGTCAGATAGTCAGTAATCTTTGTATCAAGTTTGGTTGAAATTGCTCTTGGCACTCCTGAGTTATGGTGGGAACGTACATAAAACATTTCAACATCCCCCTTAGGGATAGATTTTCGTAAAATCCTTACTTAGTCGAGCCTACTCCCTAAAGAAACCTACCAGCCATATTACAAGTTTTTAAGCATTGTAGTTCCTTCTGTTTCGTGATTAGTCAATCAGTGATATTTCGCTTTTATATAGTATAGAGATTACAAACTGAGTCCTCGCGGCTTTGCTACCATCAATTTTATAATATGTCTGCTGTTTTATTCATTCTAATTTTCACGTTTATATCCAGTGAGAATGTTATCCATTAATGTTCTTGGTTTGATAGCATTGGTGTGTATCCTCAATCCCTTATTTTCACTGATGTAATTGAGAAAATGTTTTGGAAAACACCAATTTACCATTTCACCCATTTCACTTCCGTAGGGGTAAATTTTCGTAACATCCTTGCTTAGCGAACATTTTCGATAATTTTTTGTGTCATGCTCTTCCAACCCCCACCTCTATGGATGTCGTGCTCCTCATATGATTTGAAGGGAACATAAAAGTCATTGAAAATACGATTATTCATCTCAGAATACACAAAAACCATGTCTCGACCCAACTAACAGTCTTTTTACGTCTTGTACGCACCCCGAGTTCTAAGAATTCCGAGCCCCTATGTAATCTCAACTTGAACGTAACGGTAATTTAAAAATATCATCAACTCTAATAGTATGGATCGGATGTAATTTCCATTTTTTTAATAATTCAAAGTACGTTTTCAATTATTTTTATTCATAAACCTATTTCCACCCCATCTCCTTACCAAGGGGAGCTAGTGATGTTTTTCCTTCGTGAGGTCTGATTTTAGACTTGTACGATTCGAGATTTCATTCTCAACTCAGCGACGCCGAAAATATGGACTCGAAATTGGTATCTGCCATGCTCGATAATTTTTTCATGGCATATCCTTCCCTTTGGATGTTGGAGTTTAACTGTGTGATTGTGATCTTAAGCGTCTTCGGGAATATTACTATTCATTTCAGTGACCCCGAAAACTATAAACTCAACACTAATATTACTCATTTTCGTTTATTTTTCATTTCTTCTCCTTTCTATCCCCTTCCCAAAGCGAGTGTTTTCCCTTATAGGGGATGACCGTGGACTTAAGAGGCATTGATACTGTGGCTCTGCCTTCTGTTTCCTGAGAGATATAGAGTTCAACGACAATATCGATCGGTTTTTAATTTTTTTACCTGTTCCCCGTTTTCACCTTGGGACGCTATGTGAATAGTATCTGCAATATGGACTAATTGTGAACTTACAAAGCATCAGGGACGCCCTTATCCAGCTCAATGGCATCGAAAAGTATGGTTTCGAATCTATCAACAGATTTTTACATTCTACCCTCATGCCACCGCTTCCCTAATTGTGTCAGGTATATCTTACTTTCCACAGTCCTTGTTGACAGATAGTCAGTAATCTGCGTATGAAGTCCAGGTTCTTCAGAGTTATGGTGGGATACATACACAAAATAATTCAACCCCTAATTCACCCCTTTATAAATGGATTTTCGTCACGTTTTTCTTAGCAGATGTCTACTCCTTAAAGTAACCCACCAACCCACCTGTCAAATTTTACCTTTGAGGCTTTGTAGTTTCTGAGATTTCGTGATTAGTCAATCAATTAGTCAGTGGTATTTCGCTGAATACCCGCGGTTTTGCTCACGCCCAATTTGTTATAAGTCTAACTTTATTCTTTCTCATATTCCCATTGAAATCCAATGAGAATGTTACCCACTGGTTTGATAGTATTGATGTGTATGATACCATTAATAATATTCTTCATGGTCGATAATATTTTCATGGCTTACCCTTCCCTTTGGGGTGCATAGGTGTATAGGAGCTGATTGTGGACTTTGGTGTCTTTGGGAATGTCACTACTAATTTCAGCTGCCCCGAAAAATATAATACCGCTAATAATAGTAACTTTCATTTAGCTTCATATTTCATCCTCTTCTCACCTCTTTCCCACAGCGACTATATCCCCTCCTAGCAGGTGATGGCATTGAGAGTTTGACTGTTCTTCTCCGTCTTAACAAGTATATGTTCAACACACATATCGATCGCTTTTTATTATTTTTACCTGTCCCTCATTCCCACCCCTACCCGAAGAGATTATACCTCCAATGTGGATTGTTTGTGAACTTAGAAAGCACTAGGGACGTCCTTATCCATCTCAACAGCACCAACAACTTGTTGGCCGATAGTCAGTAATCAATGTATCGACCTTGGTTGAAATTGTTCCAGGCACTCCAGAGTTCTGGTGGGATACATACATAAAACATTTCAACCCCAATTTCAACCGGTTAGGGGTGAATTTTCATAATAATAATTTCTTAGCGGATGCTTACACGCTAAGAGGAACATACCTGCGAAATTTCAAGTTTGAAGGTTTTGCAGTTTCTGAGATTTCAATGAGTGGTATATATGTATATACTCTAGCTGAGTAAACGCAGCTTTGTCGCGTGAATTCTGTAATATGTCTCCGATATTGATTTTTTTCTCATCATAGGTGTCGTCTATGAATGTTATACATTAATGTTGGAGATTTGATAGTATTGGTGCATACCCTCCATTCCTTATTTTTACTTATGTAATTCTAGAAAAAGTTTTCAGAAAACACTTACTTCTCCCTTAGGGGTAAATTTTTGTAAGATCCTTTCTTATAGGACATTTTTAATAAATTTATGTCATGCTCTTCCCAACTCTCACCTCCAGGGACGTCGTTTATCTCATGTGGTCTGGAGGGTACATTACGTCATAGCCATGGACTAGACCCTCATATCGATCTATTTACGTTATTTTTACGTCTCGTTCTTTCCACTCTAAGAATACATTTCTCCTGTGTGATCTCATCTTGAACTTAACGGCATTGGTAGTTGAAGCATCTCGTCAATCCTAAAACTATGTATCCGATGCGTTTTTATATTTTTATATTTCAATATAAATTTTAAATTATTTTTATCCATTAACTCATTTTCACACACACACACATGGGTGTATGTTACTTGAGGTCTTAGTTAAGACTTCGTACACGATATCGGGATATCTCTATAAACTCAGCGACGTCGAAAATTATGGTACGTCACTGGTATGTCATGTTCAATATTTTTTTCATGGCATCGTCTTGAGTTTCATGGCATTGGAGTTTATCCGGGTTTGTGAACTTTGATGTCTTCGTGAATGTCACTACTAATTTCAACGCCTCAAATGCTACTATCTCAACACTACTATCGGTAACTTTCAATTGTTTTCAATTTTCACTCCTACTCACCCCAACACGTAGGGTGTTTATTCCTTATAGGGGGTAATCGTGTACTTATGTTGCAATGAGGACATCACCTCACCTGAGCGGTGGCAAACACGATTTATTCAACATCAATATCGTTCGTTTTTTATTATGTTACCTGTCCTTCATTTCCACACCAAGCCCGGGGTTGTTAGGGATATATTATGTGCAATGTGGACTGATTAGAAACTTTCAAAGCACTAGGGACGCTCTTATCCATCTCGACGGCACCGAAAAGTATTGTTTCGAATGTAATATAGTATGTTTCCATTATTTTTACATGTCATTCCCTTGTCACCCCTTCCCTAGGGGTGCAATGGATGTCTTACCTCTACAGAACTTGTTTCATATAGTCATTCATCTGTGTATCAATTTTGGCTGAAATTGATCCAGGCACTCTAGACTTATGATGGGATACATAAAACATTCCAACCCCCATTTCACGCCGTTAGGGGTGAATTTTCGTAGAATCCTTTCCTAGCGGATGTCTATACCCTAAAAGCAACCAATCTGCCAAATTTCAAGTTTGTAAGCTTTGTAGCCGCGAGACTTCATGTTTCGAGAGCTAGGGCGTATCTTTCGTGTTTCTTTCACAACCTTCTTTCTTCAGCCCCAAGGTAGGGATTAATGCGACCCGTAACAAGACCTGAATGGTGCAGGGGGTTCTCTGCATCGTAAACGCAACCTCTGGGATACCTGGTGACCTCCCTGAGTAAGAAGCCTTACATGGACATGCGGGACACTGTTCAGGCGGACTATTTTTCCCTAGCTACTCGTAGGAACAAAATGGAAAATGTTAACAAGTATAATTCTGCAAGTCTACTTGAGGCGAAGAGTAGGGAAAAGTGGGGTATCCTTGTACCCACAGATGTAACAGAAGCGATACCAACAAATGAGATTATGGAGAAAAGAGCAGATCACATGGTCTGCCCTTTTCTTTAAACATTGGACGAATTGTTTAATGCAAAAACAGTGATCAGTGAGAAGAGAAAAGGCAGAAGTGGAGGCAGCGCAGCAAGTAAGTCAAAGACCGTACCTCCGAAGACAATTGTGACTCGAATTGTTGATGGCAAAGGGTTCTAGCGACAAAACAAGTTGAAGATCAGTTGTTTGACAGTCTCATGGAAATACTCAATGCAATGTATAATGTCATTACATCAGCTAGGAATATCCACAAGTCACAATCATAACTGACATGAAAGCGTCAATGTACCTTACTAATCGGATCACGAGGATTAAAGAACAAGTCAAACAAGAGCAAACAAACTTCACGACTGCAACTGAGGACAGGGCTAAAATTATAAACCTGGCACCAAATGCCCAATTGACTGAACTTGGAACTACCCTAACCTCAGGCATAAGGTATCCAAACGAAAAATAAGGTAAGGGCTCATGGATGGTAATGAAAAGGTCAAAACGCCATCCCGGCAAGACCACTAGAGAAATAATAGTCAAAGAGAAGTGAGGCAATCAATCTCTCACGTCTAGTCATTGCCCATAATCACCGATGAATACACTGCACTGGATTTGTACCACTGCTCCCTGACAACTGACGGTCAAGACTCCACGACTCAACTGCCATGGGAGACGAAGCGAAAGAAAGGTCGATAAAAGAAAGAGAAAGAGCGGAACAAGCGAAAAGAGGTTAGGGTCAAACCGGAGACAATCCTTCTGAGGTGTAAGAACGATGGAACATCATACGACAAGGTCTTAAAATTAATGAAGGAAGAGGTCAGCAAGTAAAATGTAGGAGGAAAAGTCAATAATATAAGACAAACAAAAACAGGAGAGCTAATTTAAGTTCAAAAAGGTTTCAAGACGGAAGAAGTCAAAGAAGCAGTTGAAACGGCAATGGGTGATAAGATTACAGGGGTATCCTTACAGAAGATGGTAACCCTTGATATCAGGGACATTGACGGGGACGCAGATAAAGATACAGTGCGAGAGGCATTAGTAACTGCTTTACCTGACGTCAACTCAGATGAGATCTATGTCCGAGCTTTCAGATCTGCTTTTACATGGGTACTCAAATGGCAATGGCGAATAGATATGAAACACATCATGGCAACGGGAAAGATGTGAATACGATGGGTTATTGCAAGTGTTCGGGAGAGTAGATGTATCATCTGCTTAGTTTTCGGACATACTTCTACCACGTGTAAAATGGATAATGACAGGAACATCGAGTTATGCTTTATCTGTGGTGAATCAGCGCACCTGGCATCAAAGTGCACAAACATACCTCCATGCGCGCCATGAGGGATGATCGGAAAGCTGGCTGACCACATCGCTTGCACCGGAAAGCGGATGTTGCAATACAAATGGAAAAGCATGATAAAGGAATCAGATGAACACCAAAAATGGCATTCTTCCTCCTCTAAATCAATCTAAAGAGATACGACAGTGGGGTCTCTTTATCTTTTGGTATTACACCCTTATTACGTAATTTGCCCAGCATTTTCTGTAAGGTGCATCCCAAGGGTCTATATCGTGTTCGCTAAATTCTTTCTAACATACCATTTCCGTCGTTTGATGTCATTGCGAAGAGTTCTTTTACAGTTTATAATCTTCTGAAACTTGCATTCCTGTCTATTGCTTCCTGCTATGGGCTCTGTGTGCGACTCTTAAGCTATTATACTTTGTCCTCAGCTCAGCGATGTCTGTCACCTCTCTGTGGTTTGGGTATTTCCCGCTTCGACGTGGCATGCTTACATCACATGCTTTGCTCATTTCTACTGTAAAATATTCCACCATGCGTTAAACAGACCACATTTTGCTCATGACGGAGATAGCTTAGAACTTTTCCGTGTCAAGTTTACGTATGTCCGAAATGTATCCGAGATGGGTGAACATGCCTTCAACCGATTTCATAACTTACGTATTTATGGTCATTGAGAGTCGAACTCTAATACCTGTCAATTACGAACGACAGGTATAGCAGTTGTTCTTGCGTGATCCAGTACAGAAATTGATGTTCGTTCGAATGATGCCACTCCTGGTTGATTAATGGCAATCCGTTATAGCGATCATGACTGTATCTAAAATCCGTCATCTCTCATCACTTGATCCCGTACCTCATGTCGGGTATTTCACGGTCAGGTCACCCGCAACGATGATTGGTTCATCCCAACTTTTGATCCTTGCTTCCAACTTGTCAAGATTACTTTTAAACGCTTCTACTGATCTATTCGACGAAAAGTAACCTATATATTGCCATTCTATATATTATTATTCAAACATACCCTTGACCTCTTTTAATCTGGCAAGCAATTTCCCTCTTATATCTAAACACCATGGGGGTTCATCTAGGTTTTTGCTTTGTTCTTATATTGTCAATACGTCTGCTTGATTCTCCATCGCAGTCTTTGAAGATCTTGAGTACTCCATATAGAAGCCTATTTAAAGAAGAAGAACCCAGAACGATGTATCCAGGCTTCAGAGAGGAGGAGATACCACTTTTCCAACTGGATGAACGTAAAAAGGCCGCAGAGAGACTCTAAGTGAAAAAACTCCTGAACCTGACGCCGAATGAAGTACTTAAGATTACTGCGTTGTGTTGACTTGTTCTGCTTCTTGATCTATTTTCGAATTCTCTAAAAGTGATATTTTCTAGACCCATGGAAAAGACAAAAGTTAGTGCTCATACCGAAAGGCAAAGAGCAGGATCCAAAAGACCCATCTATTTACAGAGTGCTTGATAGCACAGGAAAGATGTTTGAGATAATAATCCTGAACAGAATAGAAGCATGCTTCGATGAAATTGCACATCTTTCGGACAAGCAGTTTGGATTAAGGAAAGGAAAGTCAACTATGAATGCAGTTCAAGAGGTGCAATTTGAAGTAACTAAAACATAAACTGCCACTAGCCCTGTTGGTTTTTGCCACCTAGCCCTGGCGGTTACTCTAGATGAAAGAAACGCGTTTAATTCAGCTAATTGGGAGAACATCTATAGTTCACTTGAAGAGTATTTACTGCGGGTTGAAAGTGGTTACGTAGAGGAAAGATGCCTGCTGATACAATCAGAAAATAGAACAGTAACCATAAAGTTATCATCTGGCATTGGGCAAGAGTCGGTCTAAGGAGGAACATAGTGGAATAATAAGTATGGTGACCTCATTCGTTTAAATCTTCAGGAAGGAGTAAAGATAGTGGATTACTCCGATAATACAGCCATGATAGCAGTTGCAAATACCATGGAAGAATTGGATTGGAAGAGAAACGAAGCTTTGGAAAATGTTGCCGTATGGATAAAGAGTAGAGGCCTCAAACTCGCACACCACAAAACGGAAGCGGTATTAATCGCAAAGAGACGTAAGTAAACCCCGTCCTAAATTGAGAGACATGCTACCAAATTCCAGGAAAACCTTCGGTACTTGGGTATATAGATAGATAGGAAATGGAGTTTCCGGGAGCATATCAAGGAGGTGTCTGTCAAAGCAAGTAGTATTGTCACAGTTCTACAACGATTAATGTTAAATACCGGTAGTCCGAAACCGGAAAGACTACTTATGACCAGAGTAGTACATTTCGTGTTGCTCTGTGGATCACCAATATGGGGACGTTTTGCTTATACAAGTATACTTCAGAGATATATGGCTTCTGACCAAAGGAAAATGGCATTTATAGTCATCTGTGGATATCGGACGATATCGACAGCAGCAGTTTTTGTCTTGTCTGGCATCCTATCTATCTGGCAGCAAACAAAAGAAAGGGCGATAACGTGGGAAAAGCAAAAACAAGGTCTTCGACAGGAGGTGAAAGATGAAGCCCGCAGAGAGTTGAATACGGAATGGTAAACCGAATGGACACATATCGGAAAGGACGGTGGACTCATTCATTGATCCCTAAGATTGTGGAGTGTTGCAAGCGACGACATAACCAGCTGGACTACTACCTCACACAAGCCATTAGCGGACATGGGTGATTGGGGTGTACTTGCACTGTATACACAGGCGAACAAACCCGAGCTGTCAGCTGCGGAGCGGAACTAAACGACTCAGATCATGCCATCATTTCATATCCCACATATGAAAAGGCACACATGAGAGCCGCTGCTGAAATACGATTTATTCTGCAACCTGATAACATGATAACTCAGATGATGGAGACTCAGGAGGAATGGGAGAAAGTGGAGTGTTTAATTCGGCATATTATCAAGAAGAAAGTGAAAAGGAAGCATAGTTGCAAATCGGAGAAGAGTGAAGTCCTCAGAGAAGCAAAGAAGTGACGCTCCTGAATCCCTAATTCTGACACCTGAGAAAGAGGTTGAAGGAACAGGAGAGTAGGAAACGTGCAACCACCTAGGGAATCCACATGGATCATAACAGCAGACCCCACTGAAGGAATGCTAACGCGGTACCGGTGGGGATTCTGGTGTCGTAGGGCCACTGATGCCGAGATTCCACCTTTCACGTTCACAAAAAAGACACAGATAGATTGATAGGTAGATAGATAGGTAGATAGATAGGTAGATAGATAGGTAGATAGATAGGTAGCTACTAGCTGAGTACCCGCAAATTTCATCGCGTGAATTCTGTAATATGTCTCCAGCTCTATTCTTTCTCATAGGGGTGACACCATTCATCTCAACGACACTAAAAATTTGAACTCGTCATTGATACACTTTTCGATAGTATTTATGTCATACCCCTCCCTGAGGTACTGTGGTTTGTAAGACTGATCGTAGTGCCAAGCAGCATTGGAAATGTCATTAATAATCTCAGCGACCCCTAAACCTTTGATCTTCACACTTACATTGGTAACTTTCGATTACTTTTACTTGACTAATTCCCATCCCTTACCCAGTGGGTGTTAGGAGTGACCTATATCCCATGAGGGCTGAATATGACCTTACACGAATACTGAATGTTACAATCAATTTAACAAAGCTGAAAACTTAGAACTCGTAGCTGATATCTATCATTTTCGATAATTTGTACATAGAATCCCCTTCCTTTGGAGTGCAAGGTGTGTGTGGGCTAATTTTGGTCTTCAAAAATGTTTCTACTAATTTCAGCGGTCCTGAAAACAATGTTTTTAACACTAATATATTAGTGATTTTCGATTGTTTTTACATTCATCCCTTATCCGAACGGAGTATATTCCCTCACAAGGGGTGGTCGTGGACATACGCAGCATTGAGAATGTGACTCTTCTCTTCTGAGACCGGTAAATGGTTATATTCAACATCAATATCAAACGTTTTTGATCATTCTAACCTGTCACCCATTCCCGCCCTTACCACAAAGACGCTAGGGGATTAATATCTCCAATTTGGACTAATTGTGAACTTACGAAGCATTGGGGACGTCCTTATCCATCTCATCGGCCCTGATAACTATGGTTTTAAATATGTTATAGGATTTTTTTCATTATTTTACTCATCACTCTCTTCCCGCCCGCTCCCAAGGAGTGCCAGGGATGTCTTGCCCCGCAGTACTTATAATATGATGTATGTTTGGTTGAAATTGCTACAGATACTCAAAAGCTATGGTGGGATACATACATAAAATATTTCAACCCCCATTTCACCCTCTTAAGGATGAAGTTTCGTAAAATCCTTTTTTAGCGGACGTCAACACCCTAAAATATGTCTATGTGCCGAATTTCAAGTTTGTAGAACTTTGGTTTGAGATTTCGTGATTTGTCAATCGGTTAATACATGAGTAAACTGCGCAATAAAAACGAAAAGTTTACCTGTTAGAATTCGTTGAACTTATGTATTTTTGTTGTTGTATTTTTTACTATCAACGCGATAACAATGAATTTTTTGAAGAAAATGTTTCTTCACAAAATAAAGCAGTGAACATTTCCGATAAATTACTTCTTTGCACTTTACAATTAGCTCGCTACAGCACGTCGAATGTATACACCAGTAGAATTCATAAATTCAACAGGTTAACTATTCGCCCGAAACAAACATGCTATGAATAATATTTAGAAATTTACAAAATGGTGTACACATTCAACGTCCTTGGTGGTCTAGTAATTTACATGAGAAATAAACAAAGGGATGTGTAGTGTTGGAAATTTCGTCTAGTTTATTTTTACGACGAGACGTTTTCTTCGTAGAATGCACAGTTTTCATAATCAAAAACACGAAAAGGATGCGATATTTTTTGAATTTTTTGAGTTTTTTCATACCTTCTCGAGGGGCAAAGTTGAAATTCGTAATCAGCACACTCAACACCATTTACTAAAAAAGTCACTACTTCTCCAAAACTTTCCAGGTAGACTTTTCTGAGCACAGAATGACAATTCTAAATAATAATTCATATGTGAAGTTGACCAAAAACTTTATCAATTTATGAGTTTAAATTTTGAAAGAGAACCAATTTGAAATTTTACAATAAATGAGACAAGCTTATCATACATCTTATTGCTTTCCCTTTTAATCTCACGACTGTTGCTGAAATGATTCAACGAAATCGTAGTGCATATGTGATCTTACCGGCGAAGTGAAATTCTTCACTTCTGTAATTTTTTTAATTTCTCAGATTGACTTTCGAGCTAAGGTCAAATGATGACAACTCTGTAAATCGATATGATTGGCGCCCAAAGGTATTATATTTTTATTCAACTACAGGAAGGACCCCAAAAGGATGTTGTAGAGAAAGGGTGTAAAAGAGCAGAACTAGCCAAATAAAGTCCTTGGACAGGCCCTGTAGACCAGTATACTCAGTTTCTTGCCATTTCAACGTTCTTTTTTGTGATTTTTCGAAAGTATGTAATTTATTCTAAATTCTTTTGTCATATTTCCGTCATTTGTTTTAAATGTCAGTATTCAAAATACAACAAAGGTTAATATTTATTTTGAGGAACTTATTTGAAAATCGAGGAACAAAGAAATCATAGTACCTCCCCCACTAGAAGTCTCCACTCGAAGACACCATGATAGTTACTCCTCTGAAGGGTATGTGTTCAAACACTTGGTCACTACGTGAGCACGGAAGACAACACTACAATAGTATTTCACTTCTCGAAGCCGTTATGTCAGTCGGAGGTGGGGCGGAGTGGAGGTTTTCCGAAGTGAATTGTTATTCCCAGTTTATATCAGCAAAATATCCTTAATTTCCTTCAACTTCTCTTCCTAAACGTGCGGGCGCTGACGCACGTGTTTTGGTTGGTGTTGATAAACCGTACGTCAAAAAACAAATTGCCTGCCTTTCCGTCTCTGCATTTTCCCGTCACTATACGCTTCCGCCCTACGCAGCCGTCTTGGTTGTCTACACGAACGAACTGACCTTGCATATGTGCATTTGTTTGCCCGCGGCTTAACGCGAAGATAGTTAGGCCAAATGTTTCAAAGAAACAGGACAAGTTCAGGAAAAGGAGATATTTTCGAATTTCGATTAATTTGTTTTTTAATTTTCTGGAAAACTGTCTCCGATTGCTGAAATCCTACAAAAGACAGAGTTATTTCGACATTTAGCATACGAGTTCTCCAGAGTTGGTCCGAGTGAACCTCGGACCGATTTTTTCGAATTTTGATGTAGATATTTCTTTATTTAATTTTTAAGCGATTTTTTTGTGTCGGCCGCGAACCGACTAGCTTCGAAATTTGGTACACGAGTTATCTAAAGTGAGTGCAAGATTATCCAACGATTTTTTCGAAATTTTATTGAGAAATTCTCTTACATACCTAAATGGCGATTCAGAGAGAATAGTTGAACAAAAATCATCTTTTTTACGCTAGTGAAGCAGCAGGTACTCTGTTAAAATATAGTAACATGAAACGATTGCAAATCTTGCACGTTTCTCTAACTCTCTCACTGAGGAAAACAATTTGATCACTTACAAGAAGAATTGAATTCGCAATCAATATCACAGAGAAATCTTGGCATTTTATGAATTATAAAACAGAAAAAAGACGTAACCGAGGGATTTCATTAGTGTGCAAGTTCGTGCGAAGTGTTTCATAAAACGTGTTTCATCGGTGTGCGCTAATTGCCTTAGCCAAAGTAAACCCAAACTTCTCTGGTAGCTCTGTGGCAAGTATACTTGCTTGCCACTGAGTCACTCCGAGTTCAATTCCTGGCGGTGCCAGAAAAATTTGTAGCTTCCTTCTCCTATCCACCTTATACTACTCCTAGTACCACTAACTCCTACTTTTTTTCCTACTTTTACAAACTACTCCCACCAACACCTCCATGTGGGCATAGTTGTTGGTAAACCAACCTAATCGACCCATCCACTAACAAAAGCCCAACCACCCACCTCCTATCGCCACATTTAGCTTCATTTCCCATTTACAAATACTACAATGCGCGAACCCAGAAGTCGACTTCTTGAAAAAGCGAAGTTGACCTCGAATCGATAACAGGCAACTTTTTACTTAGTAAATAGAAATTCCATAATATCTTTCGTTTTCCCTTGCATCTTGGTTGCTCCTCGGACTGTCATAAGCACCTGCGACAATTCCCATGATTCCGTCGCTTCACTGGGTGACGTCGCATGTCTGAATATTCTTTCTCCCATCGGGCAAACCCGGTCTACCAAAGTAGATATTAGCACAACTTGTGAAAATAGTGAACCCATTATAAGGCTGATTTATTTGCACAACTTGTGAGAATATCGAACCTACCGCGGGCTTACTATCGAACCTACCGCGGGCTTATTAAACCTACAAGTTGTGTGAACATTGCGTCGCTGATATCTAGGTTGATATGTACTTTGAGATAAAAAAAAGACAATATACAACAGGTTTATTTCCCAGTAGGATCTTTTGAGTCCGATTTTCTTGTAATGCATGACGTTTAAATAAAAGAATTCAAAATATTACGTTTACATTGCGAAGTGCTCAGCAAGTAAAATTCCACTTGAGTTTTTATGTCACTCCATACGGGTTTGTTTATCAAGTTTTCGAACTTGTGTTTATTTCAATCCCGTAAATGGGTTGGTTCACATGTCCGTCGAACGTCGTCGTTCGTGGTAGCCAAAAATCGCAGACTTTCGGTTGTATATCGCATTCTATCGCAGCGCGAACGCAGCTCACCCGAACATTGTTGTACTTTATGGCAGTTGTGTCGTCTGCTTCACATGACGATGCGATTCGTTGAAGCGTTTTTCATATCGCAGATAATCGCAGTGCATCGCACTGCCCCCTAACTTGGCTCCGTTTGTATGTGACGAGCACTGTCAAGAAGATTATTTAGAGAAGTTTTGCGTGTGGTTACTTTCGTTTGACTGTTTATTTACTGACGTTTAATTGTTCACTATTTGTTAAATAAATTTGTTTTGTTAGTTAAAGTTTTGTTGTTTGTTAGTTACATTCTTATTAACTAATGGTTCGAAATGTCGGATTTTGACTCGGAGAGATTCATTATCGAGGTGGAAATCAGATTTGTGTTATGGGTTAGAATCCCCAGCCCATAGTAACTTTATATCACAAAATATATAGTATTCGTCCGTCATAAAGTCGTAAGTCTATAGTAACGAATACAAGAAAAACAACACATGGATCGAAGTTTATGGGTTGATGTTCCCGGAATGCACTCTAAATAAAACCTCTGAAAGTTTGGATAAATTTAAGTATTTATTTCAGTAAGTACTACGTTATATTTTAATTGCTGTATGAACAACTGTATTGTAAGCTAAAGCGAATCACATTTCAGCTCCTACAAATATCCTAGTTTAATTTAAATGAAAATTTATTTCATAATAACACCCGCATGTCACAACAAAAATGTAAATCTTACCATTAAATGAAATATGACAAAGAAAGAAACTTAATGTGAAATAAAATAACCTGTGTTGGGATTTCTTTCGCCATATAATAAATACCAACACTCAGAGTGATTGGTTGATCACCGGTAATAAATAACACGAACTATCAAAAAGAAAAGCACAGATTTAACTCGTAAATAGGACTGATATAAACTTTATTCTTGTACTAGCAAAAGTGCAGTTACATTATTTACTACAAGAAATCCACGAGACAAAGAAAAACATGGTTTTGTACAAGTTTCTAAATTTAACTTATTACTAATCACATTTTATTTAACATAATTGTACTAATCTGCGCTCGTTTGAGCACAATTGTACTAACAGAAAAGAATTGTTAAAATATAAATTTTCAAATTATAAAAAGGAATAAAAATTGCTCGCAATCACTTGCAAGATTTGAAGGACTTTTCACTTTGGATTTTGGGAAAATACTTTGTTTTCTAAAGCAAATAAAAATTGTTTTAACCTCTTTAAAAATGTATTTAAGCTTCTAAGATGAAGTTCTCAAAATGATAAGCAACTTTATCCGTTAAATATTCTAGGAGTAATACAAATATAAAACTGTTGGGCAATTGTTAAATTAGAATTTGGTACGCTAATATTTATTCTTCTGAAATCATACAATTTTGCATCCCACCAAGAACGTTTAACAATACGAATAAAAAACACGTTTAGTACTCTGCGAATAAATAAATGCCTTAGTGGAAGAATATTAGTTGTATGATATTTGTTACATCACAATATTTTCATTTTTTTGACGTGAAATATGGGTAGTTTGATGTCATTGCATTGGGCATTTGAATGGGGGTATGGGCGTGCCAGGGGCCCTTAGGGTCCAATGAAAACCTTTCAAGGGTATGAAGGGAACAAATGGAAATCTTTCAAACGGAGGGCGTGAGATGAGACCTCGACTCTATCTTATCTAATTACAGATTAGATAACTCAGTCGCTGGGTCTCGTAACTCATCTCTACGACTTCCAGCGTCAACACCATGTGAACCATTGCTTGCGATCGGATCCGATTTTCACTTGCGATTGATACGCCCGGTACCACGAAATCCAGCGTGAAATGAACACGTGAACCCGCCCTAATTCCACAACTTGTACGATTAGCGAGCTCGTAAATGGATTCACTATTTTCACTAGTTATGTCGATAGTGAGCGCACTCTGGCGCCATATGGGCGCGATTATTTGTACGAATCGTGTCAATAGCGATGTACCGTGGCATCTATTGAACCACACAGTGAGGCGGTCTAGCCGCGGTTAGTTGCACGAGTTGTGGCCAACGCAAATTTTTCTGCGTGGTAGTTAGCGAGTCAGCCATCTTAGAACAGGAAACAAGGAATCTTCCCTGTGATAAAGTCCGAAAAATTTTAAAACAGTAGGGAGTAGTATCGTGCAAGATTGAGCGTAATGTTATTTAATGTACAATTTCAAACTAAAATGAAATCCTGTAGAATGTAGGACTGAATTCTGCCACGAAATTCGACATGATTGATATAAACTTAGGTTAAATGAAGAAAAACCCGTAAGAAGTGACATAAAATCTCAAGTGGGATTTAAGTTACTAGAACCCCCACAAGCACAACATCGTCAGAAAAATGTTTGTTTCACGTTTTTGCGTTGGGTCTGCCCGCAAGCTTTTGTTTCCCAAACCATTCGAACTCATCTGATGGCCGGGAAACAAGACGTCGTACAAACGTTTATATAACTTTGAAATCGCGTTTGGTTTCGCTCGGCAGTGGAGGAACAGAGACCACTACGCTTATCACCGCTTCGGCTAAACTCAGATGCTTCGCTCGATTTCGGGCACGGGTCGCTAGTTGTGTGTTGGCGTTCAAACCGGCGTCTTGTCATCTGATCTCTTTCACATGGTCTTAACTTTTCTTAGCGTTCTTTGTGGATTGAGATTATCGCTATTCAAGTGAAAAAAAGTGTTTTACAGAGGTATACGAATCACGGGTAAGTATAATTATATCTGACATAACCGTGGTATTCCCAGGTATAGTTTGCGTTAACATTAATTAGTTACGATAAACTTTGTGGATATTTGTTGTGCATATGTTTGATATCCAATGATCACTTATATTCTAGTTTGTTCCCTCTTGTATTCAATTTCTACCTTATTGTATTCTAGTTTGATAATAAATTTATTGTCAAAAAACTACAGACTGCGTATGACCACGTGGAGGACAATTACCTAATTTACTCTCCGGAAGCAAGCAAGGGACCATCCCATCAATTCCGATCTAGGGCCCTTAGGCAGAGGCGGATTCAAAAATTTCAGCAAAAGTTCCTAGATAAGATAAAAAGTTAGCTGCGAGTTATAATACTAATAGAATGTCAATATGTTTGTAATTTTAAGCAAAAAATTACATGTAAGTTATTATCGAACTATAGATTATTCTGAGTATAGTGCTTAAAAATTGAAATAACACTAAATTCACGATTTATTGTTACAATAGACCCGCCCCTAGACAAAGCCTAGAGAACCTGTATGATAAATCCGCCTCTACCCGAAGGAAAACCGGAGAAAAACCCGGGCCAGGATGGGGCTACAGAATTTATGTACACAAACGTGCCAATGTTGAGTACACATAAAACTAAATTAATATGAGCCATAAGACAACACAATCATGCAAGAAAATAGTTTTTGAAATTGTTATAAGTTGTTTAAAAAGTACTACAGCAATGGCGTGATAAAGCACAAGACGAATTTAACTTTTGTTAAAATCAATAAATTCTTTTACAGTGTAGAAGCACTGGTGCAGGAGGTAGTTTTTAACCGCGGATTTGAAGATATTCAATTTCATAATATCTTTTATATTCTTGGGCAGGGAATTATATAGAACGATTCCCGAATGGTATGGTCCCTTTTGGCAAAGAGTGGTTGACACTCTAGGGCGATGAATATTACTACTATTGCGTGTATAGTGTTCGTGAACGAGACTGTTTCGTATAAAGCAAGGGTGGCACTTCAGTAATTCGGTCTTAACAAACACGACCGTTTCATAAATATAAATGCAGGGAAGTGTTAAGATATTTAATTCCTTGAATAAAGGTTTACAAGAGTTTCGGGGGTGAGATTTACAAATTATCCGAACTATCCTCTTCTGAATTCTGAAAGTTTGAATACTCTGACCGGAATTACCCCAGAAGGTAATGCCGTAACGTAAATGGGAGTAAACGTTTGCAAAATATACGCAACGGGAAATACGTGGACTAACTGCGTTAACTAAGATTCGGAATGCGTAACACAATTTGCTTAATTGGGAATTAAGATTGTCAATGTGACAATTCCATTTGAGGTTGTCTTGAATATGGAGACCTAAGAATTTTGTATTTGTAACAGTTTTTAATTGTGTTCCGTTTAAAGAAAGAGAAACCTGGGGTAAAGATTTTGTGATACTATTGTGAAATGACATAGACACTGTTTTGTCAGTGTTTACAATGAGACGATTTGCATGGAACCAAGTCGAAAGGTTAGACAAAACTTTTTGAGCATTGGCGTGTTTACATAGTAAATTAGTGTCATCAGCAAAAAGAACCATTTTGCAATCTGATGTGGATGATGACATGTCGTTCACATACAATAAAAAGAGTATAGGGCCGAGAATTGATCCTTGGGGTACTCCGCAAGTAAGTGGCTTTGTTTCTGAAAGACAACGCTCAAGTATTTTATTTTTAGTATAGGATATTTCTACCTGTTGATATCTATCTTTTAAATAAGAAGTTAGCCATTGATGTGGAAGTCCACGAATGCCTAAAGAATGCAATTTGGAAAGGAGAATTCCGTGATCGATGACATCGAATGCTTTGGATAAGTCAAGAAAAACACCCTGAGGATTTTCTCCACGGTCTAGAGATGTGGTAACATCGTTTAAGAAGGAAAATATGGCGCTTGTAGTGGAAAAGGATTTCCTAAAACCGTGTTGATCGTCAGAGAGAATGTTATATTTTGATAAAAAATCTAGAAGACGCTTATAGAACAATTTTTCTAGGATTTTTGAGAAAGTGGGTAGTAGAGATATTGGTCGGTAATTTCCAATATTAAGTTTGTTTCCTTTCTTGTGTAAAGGTTTCACTTTAGCTCTCTTAAATATTTTAGGAAACACCCCTTCCGATAAAGAACTATTAAAAATATTTATGAGTGGATTTAATATAGCATGGGACGAAAATTTAACAATAAACTCAGGTATATCATCTACGCCTGTTGAAAATTTGTTTTTTAATGAGCTGATGATTCTCATGACTTCACTGGCGTTAGTTTCGGAAGTGAACATAGAATTGGGTACGTGGGTGGATATAATTGGAGGACATTGATTTGGATATATTGAGTTCGTTATTTTACCAACTTCTGAGAAGTGAGAATTAAACAAATTTGCGATGACCTGAGGATTTGTTACGATTTTGCCATCGTTTAGTAAAGCAACATTTTCTTCGCGATTTTCAGAAGTTGACGTGTAATTTTTAACAATATTCCACATGGCTTTCATCCGGTTATTCGATTTTAGTATATGCCTGTCGTTTTCCATTACTTTAGCTGCATAGACTACTTTTCGAAGAATAGTCTTATATTTACGAAAATAATTATGGAATTCGGGTGGTTGGTTATAGCGTTTTGAAAGATAATATAAACGGCGTTTGTTTTTTGAAGAAATCCTTATCCCTTGGGTGATCCATTTATTGTATTTCTTTGTGTTAAGTAACTTGCGTTTTATGGGAAAGCTAGAGTTGTAATGTTTTAGGAATATTGAGATAAATACATTGAATTTGTCGTCGGTGTTTTGATGATCTCCTAATGATCTCTTGATATGTGTGTTAAAGAACTGTGGTATTTGTTTTGGGTTTGTTTATCTACTCAGAAGTGAACTTAACCTTGATGCAGACGTAGTCACAATTATTGATATGCCAGGTAAGATCTGAGATAAAGATAAGAGAACTTTCCATATTAGAAATGTTCCTTAAAATTTACTTCTAGAAAATAAAGTGGGCTATTATAGACTTGTCCGTAAAAATTGATGTGAATTGACACTCACATAGATGTATGCAGTATTGGTTATTACAATAAACCTGTAAAATATGTTATGTCAAATGATCATCCCAGGGATGTGATGAATATGTCAGAGTGAATGTTGCATTAATTTTACTTATTTAATTATTAACATAGCATAGCATGATTAATAGGAATAGCATGATTAATCTAGGAATTTTTGCTGAATTTTTTGAATCCGCCTCTGCCTTAGGGCCCTTGATCGGAATTGATGGGATGGTCCCTTGCTTGCTTCCGGAGAGTAAATTAGTTTTTTTTCCTCCACGTGGTCATACGCAGTTTGTACTGTTTTTTGACAATAAATTTATTTATTTATTTAATACGTTTCTAAGGATACGTTATTTTCACGTTAACTCGCAAACGTAAATAATACATTTTTTACAAAAACGTTCGTATTCAAACGGAACCAAACGTTTGTATGGTTGTGCATTCTACCGTGATTCAAACGCGAACATTCGAACGTGAAATAATCGTTCTTTCTGACGATTCTGTGCTGCTAGGGAAAATTCGCAGTGTACTCATTTGAATATTTAGAATCAACATATTAAAATTGTCTTACATTAAAAGAAAATAAAACTCAAAATATCTTACTCGGAAATAAGACCATTTTAAGTCGTCTTTTTTATCCTTAAATACATGACGGTCTTCCTAGCTGTCACGCTGTACCACAACTCGTACATACAATCGCACGCACACAGTGCCACTGTGCGCTCACAATGTGCACAAGTTGTGGATACAGTGAGGCTGTATCAGGCTCTCTAATCGCACAAGTTGTGGAAATAGAAAACTCATTTAGTGGGCTCACTATTTCCACAACTTGTGCAAATATCACCAGCCGTTGTTTAATTCTTGAACTGCTGCCAACATTTGATTAATTGGCTTTTGACAACAATTTGGTCTCGTGGGATAAACATCAAAGACGTTCATTAACTGATAAAATATCCAAAAGTGTAAAATGATATTTCATGAGCGTGTCAGACCTCTGCATATCTGTAGTAGGATCTGTAGCTGGGGTGGCTGCGTCTGAATTACGATGAGGTGTTATCAGTTGATACGTTGACCCATGAATACTTGTTATTTATTATTTGACTCTGAGTTTATTTCACGAGTTGAGTAATTGTATTGAAAGTTCGACTGAATCGTTCCAAAACATTTACCTCTTTAGTGATGTGAAGTTATAGTTGATTTCGTGCTGTAATTTCGGAAGTGTGCTATTGAATACCTTATTCCTCTATCAATAGCTTGACAATAACCAAGATGAAGACACGGTTCAGCACTCTAGATTTGATGTGCAGTGTCACTGAACTTCAAAGGTGTGTACCTGCTGCTGTATTTGTGTATTAATCAAAACCATACTTTTACTAACAACATCATATGTCATGTCATTTCTTAATTATTTTTACCTCAGTGTTTCTTGTTATAAATTTTTTCAAACTTGGCTAGAAATAAATTAATTCAATTAATGTATGTTGTTTAAAATGATCACCAAAGGAGAATTGTACAATTTATTCTGTATGATTTTAGGTTGATAGGAATGAGAGTGGCTCAAGTATATGATATTGATCACAAAACTTACCTTATAAAACTGCAGAGAACTGAAGAAAAGTGTGTTCTTTTGCTGGAATCAGGAAATAGAATTCATACAACTGGGTTTGAGTGGCCAAAAAATGTTGCTCCATCAGGTTTCAGTATGAAGGTTTGTTGATATTATTTGTTCATTAGAGAATAAATTCTTGGAATTTGCTTGAGTGTATTTATATACATGTGTGTGTTCTGAATTAGTGTGTTGTTTGAAGTAAAAGATGAACATATTAGTGTTATAATTGGTGTGGTTATCACTATTTATACAAACCTTTCTCTATTTTCTTCAGATGAGAAAACATATTCGCAATAAACGGCTTGAAAGTCTAAAACAGTTGGGTATTGACAGAGTTGTTGATCTACAGTTTGGTTCCGGGGAAGCAGCATATCATATAATCCTTGAACTTTATGATAGAGGGAATATAATTCTTACTGATTATGATTTAACCATTTTAAATGTTCTTCGTCCTCATACAGAAGGTGAAGAAGTAAGGCAAGTATCACAATATGTTGGTTGAATTATTCAGGATTAGGCAATTTAGAAAGTTCCTAAAAGCAACTTATTCTTACAGATACTTGTATATAAAATGAGACACCTTTCGTAAATGATTTATGACTTCATTTGTGTAAAAAGGTTTATTCAAATGTAAATACAAAACTATTCTGAAAATTGTTCATAAGATAATATGCTTTTTTTGATACATTAGTTAAAACTACAGTGAAACCTCGGTGAATCAAAACTCACAAGTCTGCTCAAAAATTAATACAGTACTTAAGGTAATTTCCAACTTGTATACATATTATATGCAAAGTAAAGTGAGGCCATTCCTTATTATTGATGTAATGCTGTATCTGATTTTAGAGCGGGATGATAATGTTTCTAGCACAATTTTACAAGCATGTATTTATAATGATATATAAACTGTTACTTCAGTTTGTGAGATACTGACCAATTCTTCCTAATTTGTTATCAATAATTTGATGGTTGCAAATGAGCAAACTTTAGGCTTCTAATAAATTAACAAGTTATGAAGAAACTATTACAGCAGAATTTTTAAGTGATCAATTTGAATACAGCAATACAGGAAATCTATTTTTTTTTAATCTGTAAGATCATTATTATGCATATCAAACAGCACATTATTCGTCTGTTAGAAAGAGATACACAAATGTTGTTCAGTCAAATTTGAATTGTCAAAAAACTTTCCAAAAATTTCAAATTAGAAAGGTTGGTTTAACATGTTCTTGTATAGAAAAGTGAAGACACGTAATGAATTTTTTGAATTATCAAGAGTTTTAATTAAGGGGCTTCGAATTTCCAAGGTTTTGCTGTTTATTTTGGAAAGTAATGTCAACTTGTAAGTAATGAATATTAAAATTCCTTAGATTTGCTGTGCGAGAAAAATATCCTACGGATAGAGCTCATCAAAGAAAAGTTTTATCTCAAGAAGAAGTAGAGAATATATTATCCACAGCAAAGCCAGGAGACAACATCAAAGGCATTTTCAAGAGAGAAACAGGTGTGTGTGAAGAAAAACTGAATGATTATAATGTAATAAAGTGAAATATTTTAATAGCCAAAGGCTCATAGACATACAACTCGCCTTTTTTTCTTTTTCATATTTAATATGGCTACTAGAATATATACGCATTGACTAGCAAACATATGTGATAATTGAAGTGAGACATACTAAAATTCAAATATATTCAAATAATTTATCAATTTTACATACCATTCTCCTTTCACCAACTTACATTAACTGATTTAAATTTGGATTCAAAATCAAGGTTATGTACTATTTTTAATTAAGTCCACTTCGTAGATGAAAATACTGCACAATGGTTCTACAATTATTGTTTTCTTTTTTTTTTCTTGATTTAGTTTCTCAGTTGGAAATTAATCCTTTTTCTTATAAACTAGTTGTTTATATGGGTTTCAAACAACAAAATTAGATGAAATAGGTTTCATTGCATGTTCAATCTTTTAAATTAACACTAAAGTTCCATAATGTGGACCGTATCCAACATAACTATCGGGGCTCAGGANTTTTTTGTTTCAGTTCTGCGAGTTTCTCAGTTTTGATTCCCATCAATGAATAGTATTATTAATCCATACTTAGTTTTTTTTAAACTATCGGGGCTCAGGACTCAATAATACAGTGCAATTTATTATTACTTAATTTTTTCAATTTTAAATCTATCAAAGTCAATCATACAAAATTTAAATACACATTTTTCATAGAAAAAAATAATCTACCAAATAAATAACTTTTATTAGTTCTTGATATTGAATATGACATTTTCTTATTCATTTGTGTCTCTCATAGCATTTTATAGATATTAAATTACTAATAATCATAATTAAAGATTCAAGGACCTCTCTGTACACAACATTTTTATCATCATTGATACACATTGAATTGGAACTAATTAAAATTTTTCTAAACAATTAGTTTTGGAACCAAATCAGAGATTGTATGATATTGGTTCTCTGTTCTGTCAAAAACAGGTGAAACCAACAACCGCAACAAACTCATCCTTAACAATTTACAATAATCACTGCATTAA
Organism: Laupala kohalensis; assembly: GCA_002313205.1. Taxonomy (NCBI): domain Eukaryota; kingdom Metazoa; phylum Arthropoda; class Insecta; order Orthoptera; family Trigonidiidae; genus Laupala; species Laupala kohalensis. Next base: position 665,127 of record NNCF01130022.1, read on the forward strand.
TATGTCACAAATAATGTCCCCTCTTTTGTTTAATACAGCTTTCATATCTTGATTAAAAATCCTTTGCAGCTGAGTGAAATCACCTTTCTTTAAGCTAACGTGGTTTGTTGATAATGCCTATAATAAATCAATTAATCAAAAATTTATCCTACACCTTTATAGGTGATGTCTTTCAGTATTTCCAAAACACTGTTCTTTGAAGATACATTTTTACAAATTGAATGAACATATTCCTTAAAAATAAGCCTTTTGTCTTTTTACAATGTTTAAGTACTTGAAACACAATCAATTCCACTTTGTCCCCTGTAACAAAAATTTTACTCTATGTAACTGATTACTCATGCTATTTATCTAAAATTCAAAATATTGTACCTAACTCTGTATTCTGTGTTCTTTACTTTTACTTTTAATGGTTTGTTAAAGGGATGAAGCCAGGTTGTCTCAGATTTATTTTTGTGTGTGTGAATAGAATATGGTCCTGCTATCTTGGAGCATATCCTTGTGGGAGTTGGATTTGCACCTAATTGCAAATTAGGCAAGAGTTTCCAGGTGCCACAAGATATCCCTCGACTTCTGGATGCATTTTTACAGGCAGAGACCTTATTTGATGAGGCACTTGCTAGGACTTCTAAGGTAAGATCAGTTGAGTTACTTTTTCTTTTGATAAGTAAATACTTGGTGTATGCACATTTAATTTTTCACATTCTATGTTGTTTGTATCGTTTTTGCAAGACTACTAGAAACAAAATTGTGATTATTTTTATTACAATTATTATAAAGAAAACAAAATTATTTTAAGAAAATCTAATTAATATTTAATGTAAAATATGCAATTTAACATATCTTTGCCTTCTTTATAAACATTAATAAAACCTCCCAAAAAGATTAATAATCAAACACTATCAGTATTTATTTGTGGACAATCCTTGGTCAAAAGGGCTCTAATGACCTTGACATTGACGAGCCCTAAAACTCCAAGAAAAAAAAATTATTGGACAAGTAGACTAGAGTTCTGTGGATTGGTCTGTAAACCTCGTTTCAAATAATGTCATTGAATTCGAAGTCTAAAAGTAAGGCTCAAATATTCAGCTCCTCAGACGTGATCTATGATTTCTCACTGACATTTTCCTTTCTATCTTTTTTTAATTTTTTATAAAAATCCTAATATTTTTTCATAGCATAGCAAATGCAAAATTTTCTAAAATTTTCATCTGTGCTTATAACTTTCTAATCAAATTCTTCCATTGATGAAAGAATTCAATATTAAATTGTTTAATAAATTATCGCAAATTGTCTCTCATTTGTTTTATTTTTTTCAGCTCAGAAATATTCTTTTTATATTAAAAGTTTAGAAAAAATGGCTGAATATATCTTTTTGATAGAAACAGGGTTTGAAAAAACTTTGATGCCATATTACTACAAATATTATTACGATTCTGAAAATATTAATTTTATTCATCATTCTTGATATTTACAGTAATTATTTAAAAAATTATTCTGTACTATTTTCTTCTCTCTGTCACTGGTTGTATTAGTAGTTTAGGGTATGATAATTTCCGTATGACTGGCAACAGAGAGCCATGAACAATTATAAACAATTGTTCGGCCACAGTCGGTGATGTTAGGTTGTTAGTCCCACCTTGCAAAGTCTGCATCTAAAAAATTATTGGCATATTCATATTCTACCAGAAATTTCTTTTGAGAAGACAGCATATCTCTTGTGAGCATATGGCTCTGTGCAAATAGATTTGTTCACATAAAGATATAAAATGAGTGCTCACTCAGACTACACAAATACCCAAATTAATGTATTTGAAGGTAATAATTTAGATTTATCATTGCATGGAACTATACACGTTTTATTTATTGCTTACCACATGTCTTGTCAAAATGTTATATTTAAAGGGAAATTTGCCCATTTTGAGTTACATTATTACTGTATTTCACTTCTTTTTTGGATGAAAAAATTCTTTTAAAATAAAGGTGCATAAATTACGCGAGGAAGAAAAAAATAAATATTTCATATATCATGTGCACCATCAGTACAGAAGGCCTTTTGTTGCCTAGGAAGGCCCATCCTCTCATATGAATTGTCTGTTGAAGCTCGGACATGAAAGAAATGTCATTCTAGTACGTGTGATGCTTGTGCACCTGTTAAGAGGCTATGAGACATCTGTTACATTATTCGATGTAACATAACAACTCCAAAATAGAGGGGGAATAAAGGTCAAGAGCTTTGGATCCTTATTAAATAGAGAGAAACACAAACAGGATAGTAGCTGTATCCTTTTACCAATAAACAATTCATTTGAACATTACTACATCATTAATGTTGGTATTATTTCAGTTCTTTGCTCATTATTTAAATTACATTTTCTTCATTTGTTTCATTGCTCCACATGGTGAGCAATATGTTCTGTTGGATAAGAATTCTAAATTACTTTTGAGCCACCAACATCTTTGTTTTTACATAGATACTCAAGTANACTTTTGAGCCACCAACATCTTTGTTTTTACATAGATACTCAAGTATGTTCAAGTGTAAATATGCTATAAATATGGTTTAAGTTTATTAGAAAAATATAAAATTGACCACTTCTACCTATGTAATTATTATGAGTAGGATGGAGACTTGAATAATTACTTAGTCAAAGCATGATATTAATTAGGTCTTTACAAATACCAAACTTTTAGCATCAACAATATTAAAATAATCATTATCATAATTTATTTTGAAAAGTAAATTTATTAGAATAGATAGTAATATTTTTTTAATTTCTAAATTTCAATGAAAATGTAATTTATTTTATTACAATTGTACAATTTGTGGGATAAGCCAGTTCAATGAATTGAAATGTGGTGAGTGTTTATTGTGAGATAGAATTTCATGGTATGGTAATTGAGGAGGCAAGGAAGTGGCAGTATCAATAGTGGCTTTTTAGTATTCATATGGAAGTTTATGTATATAATGATTGGGTTCTAATGACCTTGCTGTTGATGAGCCCTAAAACCCCACACAAAAAAAGTATAATTATTTATAAAACTAGTAGTATTAATGATCATAGTATCAAAACAACCTGATCAGATATGTAATATGTTATAAGAATATGAATCATATTTATATGTTCACAACTGGCTCACTCTTTATTTTAGGGGTACATTATCCAAAAGCGTGACAGCCGGCCTCTTCCTGATGGAAGTTCAGAAGATGTCTTTACAAATCAAGAATTTCATCCAATGGTCTTCCAACAACATTCTAAGAGCCCATTCCGAGAATTTGATTCATTTGATTCTGCTGTTGATGAATTCTTCTCTACACTTGAGAGCCAGAAGATTGATATGAAAGCTTTGCAGCAGGTATAAAAGTAGCTATTAATAGTATGCTGAGTAATGAAGATATTGTTAGAATGTTTATGCTATATATAATATTAATTGAGCAATGTCATCTACACACTCCACTTCTGTTACCAGTACTAGTTTTGGGAGCTGCTGTTCCTATCAACTCCTGTCAACTGCTTACCTTGCGCTCCTGTGGTGGCAAGTGGTTGTATAAATTTTTATTGTTTTCCGATATAATCTTGAAATTCAACAATCTATTCTTGTAAAGGTGAATAATATTAAATCTTAAGCCAATAGATCAAAAACATTTTTTAATGTCATTTATGCAGTGTTATCAGTTTTAAACATTATGTAAAATATTTAGTGATGTGAATTTAAAAATTACTCACAAACAAGTCTGCCTAGAAAGCAGATATATCTCATTGCTAGTCCAAATTCGACATTTTCTTTGTTGTAGTGCAGAAACTTGTTCAGGAGGCTCTCAATTTGCTCAACATAAAAAAACAAACAATAAAATTCACTTTGGAAATTAAAACTGACTTTTTAACACTTACAGAAAATTGAATATAAAATTCATAGAAAAGGTACTCATGCAGTTAATTAATTAAAGAATTGCTTTTAATCCTGCAAAACATTCTCATGCAATTATAAATAGTCTTTCATGTACTAGTACTATTTCAGGTCTTGGAGTATAAATGATAACAATGTCAACATGTAGTGGAACCCGATTTTAAGAGACCTACTTATTAGAGAGTCTTGCTTACAATAGACCATTTCAGTGGCCCAAGAAAGAAGGAATATAAACATTCATTTATTTCCCAGATATGAGAGATTTCCACTTAAAAGTGGACTAAATATATTTCCTCATAAAACCAACCATGTATTTGACAACCCCCATGTAAGAGACTAGGTAATTTTTTACAAAAATGGTGAGACCATTTCAATGAGGAAGTGCATTAACATTGCCAACTAAGTATTTTGAAAGATATTACCTTGGCACCGCAAAGTTAGTTTACAGCTAAGTCCTTGATTAAAGTGAATTTTGAAGAAAAAGTACCTCCTCTAAATAGACCAGACATCTTCAGAATTAATTGAAATTAATTGTCAAGATGACAAAGTTTACATTAGACATACAAAAAGAAACATTGATTTAGATGAACACTAAAAATATTAAGTCCAGAATCATAAAAAATCAACCACGGTCACACATTTTTGGAATAAAAAATATATTATTAACAATGAGATGATTATATTGAAAAATGTTACTGGACATTTTGAACTGACTATTTATTCTCCTTTGATATATGGTTGAATTTCAAGATTCTTTTAGAAAACAGCTTAATATCCAAATTGTTCATCATTTCACTACTAGGAATGCATTATCAGCAATAACAATCATAATCAAAATAAATATTTAATGAATGTAAAAATGTTCCAGTTTTCTTGTGGCAAATTTGACACACTTTAAGTGAGGTGATTTTAACTATTATAATTTTTGTGTCTAATAATTTTAAATGTAATGTACATTCTCCTTTTCTAATAGTATTGATATTATCTTAGTTATTGAGTTTTGTAATTATTATTGAGTTAGTAGTCTGTGAGGTATCCTAAATCTAAATATGTTTTATTTTCAATTATAGTTGTGATGAATTTTCATAAAAATATACTTTCTTGATCTAAATATTCTTAATATACCAGTTCTTATTGAATCTGTTGGTTTCACCTATATTATTGTAATTATATTTGTATTTTAGGAGAAGGAGGCATTAAAGAAGTTGGAAAATGTGCGAAAAGACCATACTCAAAGACTGGAAGCTTTAGAACGTACACAAGAGGTAAATGTTTTTGTTTTTAAGCTCTGAAAATAGACTGGGAAAAAGACAGTGAAAGTTTAGAAGATAAATTTGGATCAAGAATTACTTCTTTTGATTACCGAATTTCACCTATTGCACTCAAGTACCATTTTTACCCGAATATTGACCCCCCCCCCACACACACACACACTTGTTTTTGCAATATAGACTGTAAATGCAGGGGGAACTATATTTGGAGTTTAGGAAGAGAAAGCTGCATATCAAAGTTTCCTGTATGAAAATGAGTTTAGCGAACACAAATCATATATGTAAAGTAACACAAAGCCAATAGAAGTAACTTCTATGCTGAGAAATCTATAAACACTAGAATGGCCGGAGGGGTGAAATTGACCCCTGCCATTTTCTTACTTTAAATATTTTTTTCCATTTCTATTCCTTTTCCTCTAAGATTTCATGGCTTTTCCTACTTTTAAGTCTGCCACAGAATTTTGGATTTCAGTTTTCCAAATATCAGGTCTAGTTGGTCAAATTCTTGGTAAGTTCTGGATATTTTCCTTTATGAAATGCTTTAGCTTGACTTGCTGGTATGAAGGTTCTTGAGGAACGCAGAGGTCCAATTACATGTTCTCTTAACAAATGAATGCTTTAAGTCATCAGTGCCTAGTGTCTAAAACTTGATAAATTGATCACCTTATCAAAAATATACGGAATCAAATGTCAGAAGTGAATGAAACTGTAATGATTAGACTCGAACATTGAAAATGTTACCACCACCCTGTATATCGAAGGTGATGGTCTCTGGTTACAGTTGTGGGGACCTCATTATATCAAGAACACAGTGCCGAGAAGCAGAGTCAAAACACTTCTACGATTTCTTAGATTTGATGGGAAAATTAGATCAAGTCCGAATGTTTGCTGAAAGACAAATTTGCTTTTGTTTCTGGAATCTGCAACACATTTGTGGAAAGCTTTTCACTGCTACAGGCTATGCAAAAATATAACTATTGATGAACAATTACTTCTGAGGAAATGCAGGTGCAAATTCACCCAATGTATGGTGAACAAATCTGAAAAATTTGGATTGAAGTTCTGAATGGCAGTGGACATGGGACATATAGTTGCAATATGATTCTCTTGGTACCATTTTTGAACCGTGGCAGAATTGGGATTGGAGCAAAATCTCCATTCCTTCAACAAGCAAAAACACAATTATCAATACAGAATTATCCCCATACATTATGTAATACCTGCTGTATTGAAAGAAAGTAAAGCTGAATTGCATTCTACCACAATGTGGCAACAAGTCGACCAGGAACATTGACAATGAGATGCCAGGTTCTTGAATGTTTTTTAACAAAATACTTTCTTAAGTAAATTAAACATTAGAGGAAATGTCCTCAAGAAAAACACCAAGATTTCTATGAATTGAGTTAACTCTGTTTCTAGTTAAAACCGTTCCTCCTGGTTGTTGTATGGATTTTTTATTTTTGCTATTTTTGTATTAAATCACTAGAAATGGTGAACGAAATGGTGATGGATGATCATTACTTGTTTCTTGGTGGTCAGGATTTGACGCTGATTTGAAGAAAAATGCAAACTGATCCATATCACCTATGAATGACTGATTGCCATCACCGTGCTGACCATCCAGGCAACAGGATTCTGTTGAGAAACGGGAATCTTCTTTGCCACTACAAAAGTTGGGCAATCAAAGAAGCTTTGACACAAACTTAAAACTGCAAGTTCTAAATTATGATGAGACATGATAAATCAAAGTAGAACCAAAGCCTATATGGACCTGGTGAAGTCAAGAGGAGAAGTAGAACTACTCCTGTTAAGAAAATTATTGTAATAATTCATCTGTCACACACTCCATGTACGTTTTTGAAACGTGAACTAGTTTCAGAAAACATTTCTTCCACCCTCAGCTTCTTTCAACTCAAATTTCTAAACAATTTCAGCAGAAGCTGATGAAAGAAAAGCTTCCAAAACTAGTTTGTGTTTTAAAAAAGTAAGTAGAATGTGTGATCGATGAATTATTTCAATAATTTGTTGTAGTGACTCCACTGTGATTTCTCAAAGTATTTTAATTATACTTCAGTTAACTTTTCTTTCTAAAATCTTTTTTGATTACACTTCTGCCAACTATTTCACTTATAATTTTGAATGAGCAATTCCCTTCAAAAAGACTGATTTTACTCAATTTCATTTTTTTCTCTATTTTTTGTCCTAAAATAAGGTATTTTCAGGCAAAAATGGTGCTTCAGTAATAAAAATGTTAGCTTATATTACCTCATAGGGTGTTTTAACAAGAAGGTCAGCCAATGATTACTTGACTTACGACACATTACTAAATGAAAAAACAACCATTATAAATTTTCCTTCAAATCGTTTTGGACTTGAAAATGATTAAAAATAAAAATAATTTGGAACTTGGCTTATTAATTGAAAGTGTTATTTTAATGTGTTGTGAGTTTTAATTATGTGATGTGCTAATGTCAAGTGAAGATCTGCTATACCTAAAATGAAGTGTTTTTGTCAAAATAATGTAGGTTTCAGTAACATGACAATAGGTTTTAATTTCTTTTTAAGACACTGTACTTAGCATATTGCATTAAGTAATATATAAAACAAATATTGTTAAGGAATCAAACATAGTTTTATTGGTCACCCAAAATTTTATTGTAGTGTGCTATACACTATAAGGTACAAACATATTTTTATATATTTAGGATACAAGAGTGTGCAAATTGGAAAGGAACCCATGCATTTAAAAAACTTTTTCATAGTATGATAAGATAAATTAATAATCCCTTCAATATTTCCCGAATAATTGTGCAGGTGGATCGCAGACGGGCTGAGTTAATTGAGTGCAACCAACAGTTGATTGATCGAGTAGTACTGGCTGTACGTTCCATGGTAGCCAGCCAGGCATCTTGGCCTGACATTGATGAAATGGTGAAAGCAGCAAAACAAGCAGGCGATCCAGTGGCATCCACTATTCATGAATTGAAACTATCTGTTAATCATGTTGCAGTATCCCTTAGGTTAGTGAGAGAGAGTTTCAATCTATATGTAGTTCTTTTTTGTTAATTAGTTGAAAGTATCAAATTTATCAATTCTTAAACTTTCTTATCATTTTATAATATATTCAGCTATGAAAGTTTATATTTGAAAAAATTGTTTGTATATAAAACTTTCTTGTTGTGTTAACCTATACCTATTGTCAATTCAGTTCAACTTTCAAGAAACATCTGACAAAGATAGTCAAAGGTTGTGTGTGAATAAATTGGCAATGTTTTTCTGTCTTCTAGATTATTATAGGTAAAGTTCTTGTGATTAGGTAATATATTTTAATCCATAAATTATAGTTACTGTTAAGGATGCTACATGATGAGAGACTGTGCATTTATCCAAAACAATTTCAATAAAAAAAATACATTAATAAAAAATTGTGGAACGTCATCTCTTATTTTATTGTTTATTTATGTAAATTTTGCTTTCTGTATTCACTTTTTTAACAGTGATCCTTATGATGAATCATCAGAAGAGGAAAATGGAGATCAAAAGAAAACTGGAAGATCAATGATTGTAGATATTGATCTCGATTTAACTGCTTTTGCTAATGCCAGAAAGTAAGTAACTCTGTATCTTGTGATTCATATAGTTTTGTGTCTACTGATTCTAACACGTCTTATACTTTACTACCTCTTAGGTATTATGATCAAAAACGCCATGCAGCTAAAAAACAACAAAAGACAATTGATGCTCAAGTAAAAGCCTTCAAATCTGCTGAGAAAAAGACAAAGCAAACATTAAAGGAAGTCCAAGCCATCACCCATATAAACAAAGCCCGCAAAGTATTTTGGTTTGAAAAGTTTCACTGGTTTATCAGTTCAGAAAATTATTTAGGTAATTCATTTTCCAAATTGATATCTCTCTGTCTATTTCTTCAAAGTCTACCATATTTTTGCTCTGCAACACTACAGATTGTTAAGAATTCTTCCCTTAAGAGAATTTATACGATTTGTTTAATTTTTAAAGTAGATTTTATGTTGATTTAGTTTTGATTAGAATTAGATTGATATTTTCTTGGGTATGCCTTTCATCCTATCCCGTTTGATGTCTGAGGGAGTGGTAGCGCATAGAAATTAAATGAATGCTTTAAATATCCATTCATGAACAGTCTTGGACAACAATCCTTGAAACAATTGTTTTGTTCACAAGTTACAGTGAAACCCGCTTATAAGAGTTCCCCTCTTATAGTGGACAATATCTGAGGTCCCAAGGAAGAATGTATAGAAACAGTCCATTTATTTCTCGGGAATAAGAGACGCAATATTTAAAAAATGACATATTTCACGGAAAATTCCTTGATTGTCTCTTACAAACAGGCCAGAATTACAGTGTTCACATTCCCATTCTGTTGCTTGAGTATGTTAGTGGTGATTCAGGGTGGCAAGCGACTAGGAAAACCAGTAAATCGAAGAAATGTCTGGGAATTTTCTGTTTCTGGAATAGTCGGGGGCTTTGCTTACTGCTCGGGAAAAATTTAAAAGTGATGACAAATTAAAAAATAAGTCACAAATTCTACTTAAAAAATTATTTTTTCTTCCATTAGATTTAAGGCCACTTGCTCAACCCTATAACCCTCCTTGAGTTCTTTCACTGGAAGGCAGAAGTGCTGCCTCACTAATAGCAAAAGTAACTGGTTGTTTCGTCCAATGGCCTTGTGCCAGGCAGCAACCATTGTAACAGAATGTCGCGACAATCACACTCAGTTCAGCTGAAATCTTTCGTTGTAATGAGTGCCATTATTTGTATTACGATACAATTGTTAGTATTCTACATCCTTCAGAGCACAAATTTGGCTCTGGAACCTTATACTTAAAATATATGTGGAAATATTTTGGGATCATTCTAATAAGTTGCAACATACGGTTTAACTGATTTCCATTTCCCACTTATGAGAATTTCCACTTAGAAGAGACAATTTTCATTACCCCTGGTGCCTCTTTTAAGTAGGTTTTACTGTTATTACTTCTAGAATAGTTAATCATATGTTATGGCCTAATTTGAACAATTCTCAATATTTATTGTGATTTTTACTTGACAGTGACAGTATCTATGTTCTTATTGTGACCCTAGATTGGAACCTTAATTAGGTGTAATAAAAATGGACTTAAATATTATAATTAATTACTTTTACTTGGGTATTTTGCTTAGCTACAGACTTAGTTTTTTATTGGGCTGCTATAATCAATTTTTTTTTTTTTTTTTTTTTTTTTTTTTTTTTNATATGATGACCACTTTCCCATATTGACTGATCTCTGGTGTGGCTCTTAATGTTACAATTTGACAGTTAAGGCAAAAGTCAGAGAAACATTTTGGTGTTTAATTGGGTGATGATGTGAAAGAAAAATTGAGACAAAATTTGCAAGGATTTGAAAGACTCCAAATTTTTCACTGGTACAAACATAATCTCTATTCCTTATCATATTTATCATCATACTTGTACTTTATATATTATATTTGAGGAGGTGGAAATTCACTTTTTACTAAAAATATTAAACACAGCAATGCCTGTTCAGCACATGGCCTCAGGCAAAGCAACCTAACAATAATTCCATCGAAAACCATCTCTGCGATTTTAGGGGTATTTCCTAAAATCTGTCCAGCAAGTAATCTTTTGACATTTTGACAGGATTGTTTGCAAATGGCGAAGCTTCTGTGTAAACCATATGGTTTGTGTAACATTAACATACACTGTATCATTCAGAGGCATTTGATTACTTTTTTCTAGATGTGTGCTTTTTCAGACTGACTCCTAACTCCAGCAAGGCCCCACAATTGTACAGCCCCATGAAAATATACAAAGAGGTTTTCAATTTGAGCTCCAGAAATGCACTGTGCCAAAATAAAACCAGAAATACTCACTTCTCTAAAAGTCATGGATATATAGATAAATATGGGATTTCAAAATAATACTCTTTGTAACTTCTACCTTAAAATGCTAAAATAACCTAAACTCTATAACAGTTGTTTCATCTCTTCAAGTTTTCTCGTTTTGTATGAATGAATGGTTGGACTTTCCCTTTTTGTTTTAGTGACCTGTTGATAAATTCTAGCCATGGATTTCTTTGTTTACAATTTGTCTTAACATTTTACAACAGTAGAAGGCTAAGTAAAATTTGAGTTTTATGTTCTTCAGGAGTTCCACATTGTGCAGTCATTTCTATCTAATAAATTACATTGTTTTCACATACGTCTTCACTGTCCTTAAGCTTGGAAGCATACTATCCTAACCTCGTTGTCAACTGAGCATACTGAATTCTCCAGTGTTTCGATAACTTGGTGGTTATAGAATAAACTCTCATTCAAATTTTTCTCTGTAGGTACTTCAAAATTCAACAATCTGGATTAAAATATTTGGAAGTAAATCCTTTCACAAGTGTCAAGTTCAATCTGTTAGGGGATTGGTCCTAATAATTGTACCTGTTCTTAAAGTTCATGTGTTCATGCCAAGAATATGCTGCTACTGCTGATTGTTTGGTTTATTTAAATTTTATATCCTTATGTCATTTTTGCCTTATTCTTTTTTCTTTTCTTTTTTTGTCTTTTGTGTTAATTGGAGATAATCACTACATTGTTCAATATCTTTGTAATTTTCTTTTTGCTGAACAAAACCTTAACATTAAAAGAATTTTATGGTATCAATGGAATTGTGTTCTATCAAAAAAATTTAAAATACCTTGTGAAAGACTAGGTAATATGTGATTTTCTTGAATTGCAATTTTTTTCTTCTCAATTTGTAAAGTGTAAATTTGTAATGTTCATCCTATTGGTGCTCTCAAAGATAAAGATTAGGGAACACTCAATTTATTTCTTCATATATTGAGTTGTTTAAGTTTCACTCAGATTATGTTAATGTGTAAATCTGAAAGAAATTGAGAAACCTGATACTGCTGGAATGTTTCTATGCTAATTTCAATTGTATGTTGTAGTAATTGGAGGTCGTGATCCCCAGCAAAATGAGCTGATAGTGAAGAGGTATCTGAGACCGGGTGATATTTACGTCCATGCTGATATCCAAGGTGCCAGTAGTATTGTCATCAAGAACCCTTCCGGGCAACCCGTCCCTCCCAAAACTCTGAACGAGGCTGGAGTCATGGCTATGTCATACAGGTTTGGCCTTTCAATCAGATAACTGTGCAGGTGAATTGTAAAAAGATTAGTTTCATTCTACAAGAAGTGAGAAATTAATCATTTTTTAAACTCACCATTAAATTTAATCTAAGAATATTTCCAGACAGGGATGGCAGGTCCTTTAGCAACACCCCTGTACTTATTATTTTCACCAATATTCTCATTTTTGTAAAGTCTGTTGTCTAGTTCACACCTTCGATTTATTTTCTGTTGGAACCAGCATTTCTTGTACTTTCAAACACATCTGCAAAGTTTGCATAAGTGTGCCCTCATTTTGAAAGTGTTACAAAACATTCAAAGCAGTCAGTTAAAATCATTATAACTTACAACATTAACTGCCGAAAACTTCCTCTACATATCTCAGTCATCATTCCATTTCATGTTTTCTTACTGTAACTTTCTGTTACTTATAACTTAAATTTACTGCATTGTGTAGTGGAACTATTTTTATATAATAATATATGAAGCTGCATTGGAAACTGACTATTGTACAAATGTTTTTTAATATTCTTCATTTTTGACGTCAGTGTTGCATGGGATGCAAAGGTGGTAACAAGTGCATGGTGGGTTCATCATGACCAAGTGTCCAAAACTGCCCCAACTGGAGAGTACTTGACCACTGGAGCATTTATGATCAGAGGGAAAAAAAATTATCTGCCTCCTTCCCACCTCATCATGGGCTTCAGTTTCCTCTTCAGACTGGAGGACGGATCAATTTTCAGGTAGGTCTTGGATTGTTTCTAATCAGTATCAGAAATTTATATAATTACTTATGTAATTGTAAATGCAGGGAGGTTAAGTTCATGTAGTCTGAAGTCATTGTTAACATAAATTGAGTTATTAAGGAAATGAGTTGAATGCTTATATTTTTCCTTGATTATTAAACTGATGTTTTTTAATGATTAGTGTGTCATTTTCTTATTTATTTTGATTTATAAATGTGTTTACATTAAATTATTGATTAGACTACTTTTTAAAACATGAACTAGTTTCAGAAGCTGTTGCTTCCATCCTCTGGTACTACCAACTGCTGTTCAAATGGTCCTCTGTTGGTGAGCAGGTGGTAGAATTTTGAAATGAAATTATATTTGAAGGAAACTTAAAAAGTTAAGTCTGTCCTTGAATAGCTGAAAAAACAGTTGTTGTCAAACCAACAGTTCAAAATGCTTACCTTTACCTCTTACATTTTCATCAATTTCGTGTTTTTCATTGCAAAAATGTACAGCTACTGCTAAGTTTTCACTTTGTCCAAATTTGATGTGCCGATAATGTTCCTTCTTTCTAATTTCTAAATTTCTTTTTGTTTGTCCAATAAAAACATGGTCACAATCCTTGCAATTAATTTTGTATGTTCCTGATCTGTTAAGAGAAGGTACTTTGTCCTAATAATTAACTTTAATAAGGGGCTTAATCTAAATTTATTTTGTGGAGCCAAAGTGATTTTTACTTCTTTGAAAGTGTTTTGGTACTTCTTATTCCAAGATGATAATTTTTTTTACCTTCATCTGCTTTCTGATTAGCTACAGGTTTCAATGTTAGACACCAAACAATTTTCTTGTATTTAATGTTCATGTAAAGGATTTACAAAAGCTTTAGTACATAAAAAAATTAAAAACTTTGTGAAAAAGAATGGTACCAAATGCAACCACTTAAAAAAAAGTAATTCAAGAACAGATTGTTAAAGTTTCAAGTTTCATTTCAAAATTCATCCACCCGCTTGCCATCAGAGGACCATATGAACGAACAGCAGTTGGCAGGAACTGAGGATGCAACAGCTTCCAAAACCAGTTTGTGTTTAAAAATGTAAGTGGAGTGTGTGACTAACGAATTATTACAATAATTTATTGTAGTGACTCCACTGTGAATTCCTGGAGTTATTTATGTCAAATTATATTATTTTTTAAATTAATTATATAAAGCTTTGTGAAATGCTTTAGCAAAAGGAGCTTACTATGAAATTACGTTGTTTGGGGATGACCTTATGCGTGTGTGTCCTCAATGCCAAGAGAAAACTTGTTGTGTAATTAAATCACCTTAAGTATGGATTTCAAAGGGGTGGTGGTGGTGGTGGTGGTGAATGGATATAAAAGTGTTTCCTTGGTAGGTTTTCTGCAAAATAGCTACCTTTGTTTTCCCTATGTTGTCTCTTCGTAGAAACTTCGTAGAAACACTTTGTACTCCAGTATTCCTGATAAGTCTTTTAGAACAAGAAATAACTAAGGTCTACATTCAGAAGATTGGAACATTACAGTATATTTTATTCATATTGGTCCTCTGATTAATATATGGGTGCATCTAAGCCTCAAAATTCAATGACATGTTGTATTCACTTGAGTAAATTAATGATTGCTTATACTCAGTCATTCCTGTCTTCAATGTACTTGAACAAATGTGCTTCAAAGATTTTTGAATGCGNTTTGGAGACAGTTCTTGTACTTGAACAAATGTGCTTCAAAGATTTTTGAATGCGGTGAAATAATTTAATGAATAATATATTAAATAGCTATCTGTGAATACATCTATATTGAATTATATGAATTAAGTTAGGTTACATTTTGGTTAAGTCAAGTTACATGAAGTTGGAGTGAGAAAAAAATAATGATCTAATTGAGTTGTTTATAAAGAATCCTTTCCGAATTTTTCTGTGAGAGTTTTTCTGAGATTATCTTGCAAATATATTACCAGTAAATAGAAACTGCCAGTTCCATAATGTTCCACTTTCTGAATGGTATATCAATGTTTTTGTTTAGGCACAAAGAAGATAGAAAGGTGAGGACTTTGGATGATGATACTATTTCTACTGTGAGTTCTACTTTGGATGAAATGTCCTTATCTGAGCAAGATCAAGAAATTGAATTGGAAGGCACAGATGAAGAGGATGAAGATGATGAAAAAGGTATATTCCTAACATTAGTACATTTGGAAGATTTTACAGAAAATAAATGATTATTTGTTGTAAATTATTTGAGAATGTTCTAGCATAGATGCAGCAGCATTTTTTATTATTATATTAATGTACTGTTCATTATCAGTCAAAGCCGTTCTATCTTAGTCCACATAGTCATCATGTTTGGGTTTATTATAATTTCTCCATTTTTTTCTGTATTTCTTTCTTCTTATTCACTATGATGATTGTAATTCTTCTACTTTTCTTGGCACTACGGTCCATGCAGGACCTTGGCCTCTTCCTCTATAAACTCCCATTTTCTTCTTTCACTGGTCTTCTTTCTCCAATCTCTCACTCTTAGTGCCCCCAGGTCTTCCTCAACATCATCCGAGGTCTTTCTAAACATCCCCTATCCAGATCCATCTGATCCTCCTCTATCCAGATCTTTGTAAATGTCGTCTATCCAGATCTTTGTAAATGTGCTCCATCCAGATCTTTGTAAACGTCCCTCATCCAAGTCTCTCTAAAAACCCTCTTTCTTAAGGATTTGATCATTTTTTGGTTCACAGCCTTGTCCCACACTCATATAGTACTATCAGTCTTATTACTGTGTGGAACACAGCTAAATTCAGTTTCCTTGTGAGCTTTCTTGATTTTAGTATTCCATTCAGCGCAAAACTATTTTTATTTGCTGCTGTTCTGGTTCTTACTTCTTTTCCTCATGTCTATTTTATGATGCCATTTTTACAGTACTAAATACTTAAATTTATCAACATTCACTTTTACTGACCCTCCATATTCAAATTTTTCTTTTTCTCCCATTTTTCTTTGTTTCTCTATAAGTTCAGTATTTTTTATTTACTTATAGACCTAATTTTGAACCCTGAATTTGAAGAAGGTAATTTTGGTGGGTTTGGTAATTTCAAAATCAGAATATATCTCCCACTTATGTTGTATAAGCATAAGTATAAAAATATTTTATGTATACTTTTTTAATTTTTATTGTTTGTTGTCCTGAAACATTAGAGTAAAGAATCATTGTACCTGAAACAGAATGCTTTTCTCATCTTTGTATTG
Source organism: Laupala kohalensis (assembly GCA_002313205.1). Taxonomy (NCBI): domain Eukaryota; kingdom Metazoa; phylum Arthropoda; class Insecta; order Orthoptera; family Trigonidiidae; genus Laupala; species Laupala kohalensis. The sequence continues at coordinate 681,450 of NNCF01130022.1, forward strand.
TTGTTGTAAATGGAAAATGTAGCGTGCTATTGAAGCTTACCTAATATGGAGCGATAGGAGTTAGGAGTCGGGTGGTAGGTCATTGTTAGCAGGTGGACCGCTTAGCTGGGTTTACCAACAACTTTGCCCACGTGGAGGGGTTAGTAGAAGTGGTTAGTTATTGATACTAGGAGGAGCTGCATAGAGGAAGGAAGGTTGGCTTTTCAGTAGTCACAGCTATATGAACTTAATGTGAAAAGTTACAAATTTTCTGACCCCATCGCGAATCAAACCCAGGAGGACTTGGTGAGAAGCGACAACACTTCCACCTTCGCCACCAGTGGGGCTCTCATCTTTGAAAAATTCTTGATACAGAAGATGGAATGATCTCTTGTTTACTTCCACATTATAGTAGCTTACTCTTCAGTAGATCAATGTATTGTTGTAAATGTTAAAGAAAAATTTTCTATAAGTAATTTTGTTTCATATTAAAGGTATATTAATTGAATGAGTTGGCCACTCTTACATTTGCTTACATTTTCCCCTAGAATACGAACCCAATTTTCAGAACTTTAGAATCCTGTATCAAGATATTTTCAAAGATGAGAAAAGGATTAACTTTCACCTACTGATCCTCATAAGACCAGAGTATCCTAAGATATCAAAGTCAAACTGTCCCACAATGAGCCCTAAGGTGTGCCAATGGGGTTCCCAGAAGGTAGAGCTCCCCAGTTACTAGAGCACAGGAAGGAGGAGATGTAGCCAGCAACTCGCTATGGACAGTTTAACCCTGTACACATTTTACAGTAGTCTGAGTGGGCCTGGGAGCCAGTCTGGATGGTAAGGTGATGAAAAATCCTACACCCCACTGGGATCAAACCCCAGCCATCCAATCAGCAGCTCAGTGCTCTACCCACTGGGCCATGCTGGCTCCATCCTAAAAGATATTTGACTGCAGTGACTTCACTGTAAGTTCCTGAAGGATTTTATGCTGTTCTTTCACATCATTGTTTCAGAGGACAAGATACTTCAGACTCCCAATTCCAGTGGAGATACTCATAATGAAAATGAACAGCATGAAGAGTCAGTCGATGTAGGGAGCAGTGGAGATGATTCACCTCAGTATAGCAGAGAGCAGTCTCCTGTCAGAGCAGAAGAAAGTGGAGATGAGACTGGAGAGATCAAGCTTAAGAATGATGATGTGGAATTTCCTGACATTGAATTGCGGATCCAGCACACTGGATCTTCGTAAGTTAACAAAATATAGATGGTGTTGGCATAAGTCAAAATGAAATTAATTTTCTTAGTCTCGCCAACCTTATATTTTATTATAGTTAACTTTCATGTGCATTTGCCACTCTTCCTTGTCCAGTGGAAGATTTCTGAAGATGACTGCTATGCTGTCAAAAGTTGACTATGATAATAAATATATGGTTGGCGTGACTAAGAAAATTAATTTCTTGTTAACAAAATAGTTTTCTGACAAGTATAAATCTGTTCATGAAGACTGTACAAATGAAATCTAGTAAATTAGGGACATGATTAAAACTCTTTCAACTTTTGAGATTGAATTTTACTATTTTGAAACAATATAAATGGCTAAGAATATCATTATCTGTTATTTCAACATTCAAAATTTAAGTTAATATTGAAGAGATAAGGGAGTGTGATTCCATAATATGATTTAACTCTCTTCTGTGTTCTGAAATTGAATAATTTAATTTCCTTTCTTATTGTTTGTCCTGTTGCTTGTGAATGCTCCTATCAGAAGTCATAAGTTAAATTTTTCCAGAGGTAAATATTTGTGAGTTGAGGAAGTGAGCATTTTCTGATTGGATTCACTTAACTCCATCCCCTCAGTGGTTAGCAAGCTTGCTTGCCACTTAGTCACTCGAGATTCAATTTTTGGTGGGACCAATAAAAATTCATAGCTTTTCACTTCAATGCTCAGTTGTATAGCTGTGACAATTGAAAAGTGAACCCTCCTTGTTCTATACTTCTCCTACTACTAATACCTTCACATTGACCAATTTGTTGATAAACGCAGCTAACCGTTCCATCTACTAACAATAGCCCTACCACCCCTCCTACCGCCTATCACCCCATGAATATAAGCTTCAAGAACTTGCTACATTTCCCTTTTTTCAATTGTTGAAGAGGGGGGACATGAGTAATCAACTAAAATCTACAGCTTCTCTCCTTCATGGTTATGGTAGACCTACCTATTTTTTTTACAGTTTTTACAACTATGTGCATGCCTGTACATAGTTCATAGGTTGACTATTTGATCATGAAGCTAATGTTAATTCCATTGTTCTTGAAGACAAGAGAATTGCCATGAAACATGTTTTGCATCTACAAGTTTTATTTTTAGAATAGTTTGACAGAGGTAATAAACCTAATGTTTAGTGTGGCTATTATACTTCAAAATTGCAGGTATAAATTAAAGTAAATAGTAGGCCAACTACGTTTTTCTCACAAGATTGTTCTCATCATCTAAGACTGGTGATTATCATTTCTGAACCATGCAATGAAAGCTAATATTATTTCAGTACCTTTTGATTTAGGTAAGAAGTTTTGACAGAATAGACAGGAAAAGATGGGAATTTAATTTTGGATACTTAGTATTCACTCTGTATCAAACTTCCTGACATCCTAGCAACTCAGTGTTTGTGGAATTCAAGTTCTCTTGTCAACAATCTAGTAGCCAAGAATTGTAAGATAAAAAAAGTTGTTGTGCTCAATACTTGCAAGAGAAAGTATTTTCGTACCATTCTGGAAAATTGATATAAATTACTAAAACATTGAGTCATTTAGATGGTAGCTCCTTAGTCAGCAATGCAAGATTTTATGTAGAACTTTGCAAACAGTGTTAACATTTCCAATCCAACCCATCAATTAAAGCTGGCGAATTATTGTTAGTCTTCATTTGTACAATGTAAATGATGCCTTATTCTGAGGATGAACTTAAATATCCTTCCAGTGTGAAAGTGGAGGTTCCCAAGACACCAATGTTGCTAACCAAAGAAGAGAAAAACGAAGATAGTGATCAGATAGTTTTCTTGGGAGATGACAAGCCCATTGTAATTCGCTCCCACCCAGCTCAACGGGCTCAGCAGAAAAACAAAAGACAGGGAGGAAAACAAGCTGCTGAGAAAGCCAAGGCAGTGAAGGAAGGTGGGTACATTTTGGCTGCTCTGTCTGCATTTCCAGCCTTTTCTCTAACCTTTAGGCAAGAAAGGAAGTGTGGATACATTTTGAAAACGTTGACTTATGTGTACAAATAATAATTATAGATGAGTTTGCGCATTAAAAGTATGTGACCAAGAAGACCCAAATTATATGTTTTATTCTATGTTGGTCAATAAGAAACTTGGTCAGATTGGTGACTGTTCTATTATTGGTAGCACACAAAAAAGTACTTCTTTGATATTTTATTTTATTTGTAATTTATTCCGCTGTGAAGTTGCAGTGTAACTGAGATTTAAGTATGCTATATTTTAGTAAGTTACATAGTCACTGTAGAGCATTCAGTTGTTGGGGTGCCTAGAGTATTCCTCACTTTAATTTCCAACTGAATTCAGCATTTTAGAGGAAAACAAGTAGAAAGTAATAATTATTTCTTGTTCTATAACTATCTTATGTAAACCTTTTATTTGCCCCAATAGCACAAATTTTCATCTCAGGGCAACTTTTCTTGATGACCATTCTAATAGTTTTCAAAATGTAAGAACTTAAATAGCAATAGTAATTGGGTAAAGGCGTAGAATAAAATTCATTGACTTCCTTATGCTGTTTCCTGTGGAACACACAGTTCTTGACTGACTGTGTAAATGAAGTTCTGTGGACTAGTTGCATATGTTGCATGCTCACCATTTTACCTCTGACAATAGTTAATGGTCACTTTTCAACAACTCAGCCTCTCTTGGAATTACATATAATGATACTTGCTAATTGACGAACCAAATCTTGTCCTGAAATGTACAAGATTAGAAACATTTGAGACAAAATGAAATTCTGAAATACATGATGGTTCCTCTGTTTGCTATTTTCTTCTCTCCTACTAAACGTTTCTTTCAGCATTAAAAGGAGATAAATATCAACTAAATAAACTTCTTGATTTTGCAAAAAAAAATTAAAAGCTTTCCTAAACAAGAGGTAAACAAGCAAAATTTAATTATAAATATTTGTTTTTGAAAGAAATGGAAAACAGTAATTGAAAGGTTTTTTTCCCTTGGAGCAATGACAACCTTAGTGCTTTTAGAAGCCACTCTTGTAATAAGTTTGTTACTTTTGCGATTCTTTCTTTGCATTCTCTGCTTAGAAAAGCAATTAAATTTTTTTAAGTTCCTTAAAATCAAGAATGTTTCTCTGCACATGTACTTATGAGCTCCAAAGGGAAAAAATAAATTTAAAAAATTGATTTGTTGCTCCTGGATAACGAAAATGTGTGTTTTAGAATACCATCTGCCTGCGTGTGCATATAATAATTCAATTATTATTAGAACAAAGGAAAGATTAGATATAAAATCTATCATAAGAAATGGATACTGCTGTATATTAGTATTACAAATAATTTAAAGTATTATTTGTCAGAAAGAGACTATTGCATGTTTGAGAGAAAAGTAGCTTGTGTCCCTGCTTTCATATTACTTGATACTTCATAATTTTATCATCTATTTACACATATTACACTTTTCGTATTGTTTTTATGTAATACACATAACATTTAATACAAAATTAATCATTGCAAGACTTATCTTCCTTTTGGGGGTAAATATGAAGAATGTAGCTATCAGGATATAGCGTAGAGAGATACATATTTAGATGAGATACATATTTAGACATTCATACAGGTCTTGTACAATAGTTTTACCATTTTTATTTTTTGGAGGATTTTGCTTCTATATTTGTTCTTTAGAATTAGTGAAATTTGAATCTGAATACTACAACTCAAGAAATTGCTTTAAATATTCACTTAGTTTACCATTTGTAGAACAAGAAATGAATGTGAAGAATAAAGAAAAGCAGCAGCAGCAGCAACAACAACCACCACCATCTCAGTTGAAGCGTGGTCAAAAAGCCAAGTTAAAGAAAATAAAGGAAAAGTATAAGGATCAAGATGAAGAAGACAGGAAATTAATGATGGTAATACTTCAGGTATGACTGACTATTTAATACTATTTTTTTCTTATTTTTTGTCAACTTCAGCGTAGTTTTATTTCAGAATAAAAATGTTCATAATTTTCTTTTTCTTTACTATGTTGTATTAACCCATTATTGACTGAATTTCTTAGAATTTCTGCAACCACTGAATTATTTTTGCCCCCAGTAGCCCATTCAATGACAATTCTCAGGCTCACTAAAATTACGTTAATTTTTGTTTTGATATTTTACACTACAGAATAGGAAAATTAAATTTACCTGAATTTGTTGAAAAAAATAGTTTTTAATGTGATAAAGTTCAAAACAATGTTCCAAGTGTGAGGAACTAAAGACTTTTTACACATGTAAACTGTCACTGACCTCTCTCCCGTTGCTGTGCACACATTTTTCTGTACGTTGTCCAAATCCTCATGACCATCATTCAAAGCCTCTCATCACCCACTCAGCAAATTCACTTCACCCTACTGTGTACTCCAACATGTTACCACCACTTCACTTAAACATCAATATAAAATAAAATATATACACAGAGAACAATTGATATTGAACAATGAACTTCTACAAGATTCAGAACCCTACTAGATATAAAAACACATGCTGTGTAGTTACAATAAGTCGAAATCTGACCTGAAAGTACTAAAAAGACACTGCCTGACTTGCGTCACAATGTCAATCAGATGAAGGACAGGCAGTTCCCATCTTTTGGTCCCAATGAGTTAAGTTATATGGTAGTTTTATAAATATTATATATAAAATTAGGGACATGATTTAATTTTTTGTTAAACATTTAATTAATGTGAAACTTTTCATTATGAAGGAGAATCCTTAATAGCATAGGAAGCTACAGTATTTGGATCCAAGCTATAATTACAGTGCAAGTATTGTAGGCTGATTATACTATAAATTTTTTTAGTGATAAACATGATCTTGATCAGTGGATCTGTTTCTGATAAATAACATGTCATGAAATTTGAAAGTCATCATTCAGAGTTGTGGCCAGAGTAGACAGATTCATCTGCATAAGAAACTGCACAGTGAATTGAGGAAATGAAATATAGCTCGCAGCCTCTGATAGACTGCAAGAGAATGAAAGACTAACCTTATGAACTTTGTTTATATGTACAAGGTTTGATTGATAAAATTAATTTGTGGTTTCACTGTTACAAATCCATACTTTTTCCCTATGTGTATGAATTAAGTATTCCTGTGGCCCATCTCTAGTTTGTGTACTAGGTATGGTAAATTTATTACATTCACTGTTTCTTTTATTTTTGTGACCAATGCATGACATCATATTTTCTATATTGGAAGAACGACTTTAGAAGATTTTGTAATGGAATCTTGACATTTTTGAGAGCTCCTTTAATCACTTGTTACAGTCGCAAGGAAAACAAAAGGAGTCAAAAGACAAAAAAAAGAAAGGCAAAGAGGCAAAAAGCACTGGAGGGGCACGTCAATCGCAGCAGCAGCAGCAGCAGCAGCAGCTACATCAGCCACGCCCGCCTCCCAAGGCACCCCGACAGTCTCATCCAGATAATTTAGGAGGGCCTGAAGATGATGAGGAAGAAGCTGCTGTTGAAGAAGAGCGGGGACCTACAGCAGAAGTTGACATGCTGGACTCTCTTACAGGACAGCCGCTTCTAGAAGATGAATTGCTATTTGCCATCCCTGTTGTGGCTCCTTACTCAACTCTCCTCAACTACAAGTTAGTACCTTGTAACAAGGTTTATGTAATTTGTCTGAGAGAAATTGAGATCATTTAATTATCTTTTAGGAGATTTATATTTATCCTCTTATACAACACACTTCCACAAGTTAGTTTCATAGTTAATAAATGTAACTACAGTATCAGTACCTTTTTGGTTGAAAATTAATATGCCATGTTGACTAATGTATTACATTAATTCTCAAGTTTTCAAATAGTTGAATTAAGTATATTTTACACTCTTCATGAGTTGGACCTTTACCTATATGTTTGTATCATTAAGCAGGGTGCCCAACTAATGTTATAGCCAATAAGTCCACACTATTATAAAAAATATCGTATTTGTTTGTAGAACTACGGAAACATTATATTTGAGAGAAAATTTAAGTTTTCCCCAAATTTCATAACTTAGGTACCTACAGTTAGCAAAATATGTTATTGAGGAAATACTGAGTATAAAAATTCTTTAGTTTTGATTGATTATATAAAGAACAAACAGTTTAGTCTTTCATGTTATTTAACTTTTTACTACAATTCCAAGACAGACAGACATTTAAAATTTGGTTACAATTGATGAAGGTGGTAGTGGAATGGTATTTTGCCAAGTAAAGAATAAGGATTAAAGATCAATGATGGCAGGATTTGATGCTCATTCTAAGTGGAAACGAACCATGTCGAGTAAGAATGACCAATTGTAGACCATGACACACAATTTTGTAGAAAGACAGGGATCTTCTTCGATGCTAACTCCAAACTGCAAGTTCTGCATTATGCTTGAGCACATGGCGACATGATTATTCGAAGTAGGGCTGAAGTCAGTGTGGATCTGGTGATTTGAAGATAAGTTGAACTGCATTAGTTAGTATACTCATAAAAATTTAAAATGTAAAGCTTACCAGAGCCAACCATTTCACATGGAATTGTAAATGAGTATTTCCCTTCAGAAAGATTTTGATTTTACTCAACTTCAGTTTGTTTCTACATTCTACCTCCTAAAATATGGGAACTATATTAGGGTAAAAATGGTACCATCAACTCTTCCAGTATAGTTTGTTTTTCCTCATAGAATGTACAATTGATGATTAAAAAAATTTCCACTGGGCTCTATAGCTTCTTTGATAAATGAAATCAATTTGAATTTCTAGCAGTTATTTTGGACCCCTCAAAATCTGCTAAATATAAAATTTTGTAGCTTTAAAAATTCTTTATATTCTGTTCAGGCGACAATTTTAAGTAAACCAGTGCATGTATTATATTTTGATTATTATCACAATTAATTCAAAACCCTTTACAATTCTGTTTCTTATGCATTTATTTTGTTTTACTAACATAAATAAATTAACTCAACCATACCTAATAGTTTAAGATATCAGAAAGTTTACTTAACAACCATACCTAATAGTTTAAGATATCAGAAAGTTTACTTAACATGTTCAGGATGGTTGTACAAGTTTTCATGACAATATATTCTCCTGCACTTTCTATAACAGGCTGCCAATACTAATATAGTTCCAGATGCATAATAATTTTTTGTTTGTATGGGGTAAGACATCCCTTCCTTTTTCTTATGTTACTTGATGAGCGTATGACCAACTGCTGATGTTTGTGGTTTGAACTCGGAGTAGACATTGCCATGCATATGTTTTGAGAGTTCCTGTTGAATTCTCTGTCCACAAGTAACTAATATGACAGAATTTTTACCATTTTATGTACTGTGAGTCCTGTAATAAAATATATAGCTGACTTGTCATTATAATGTTTTTTTTCCTTCTTTTTGTTAGGTTCAAGGTAAAACTTACTCCAGGCACTGGCAGGAGGGGAAAGGCAGCCAAGACTGCAATGAGTATGTTCCAAAAAGACAGGGGAACCACAGCACATGAAAAGGATTTAATTAAAAGTGTGAAAGATGAAGACCTGGCTAGAAATTTTCCAGGCAAAGTGAAAGTTTCTGCTCCCCAATTACAAAAACACAAGAAATAAGTTGAAATAAGTTTAAAGGCATTAATAGGTATGAAAATTATGTATATATTGGTGGTGTAGATATTATTAAAATGTTTGGTTAATAAGATAACTTTTTTTTCTCAATTTGTGTAACTTCATGCAACATAATCAAGAATTAGAAAACTTAATTAATATTATAATACATTTCTCCTTCTTGCAGAACTTGATTCAAAAATTTACTTCAGATTTTTCTGGATTTTTCAGGAATGTTTTTAAAAACATTCGCTAGCTTGCCAACACACATCTGAATAGTAAACTAAACTGTAATGAAGTAGCACTGAGAAAACAAAAAGGAAGAGATATTCCTCATGTTAGTCCATAAATATTGTCTTATCCAAAACCCACGAAAAGTATTGAGAATTGAACAAATGAAATAAATATTGCACTTGCAGTCCTCATACACAAAATATCATCATAAAACGATTTCTCTANCCTACACTGAAAGTGGTTAAAACGATTTCTCTAAATGCTCTTCATTTGAGCCATTAGCTCTTCCAGAGAGACTTTTGAATCTTCTTCTGTAGAATCTTGCACTACTGCTGCAGCACTAGCTGAAGGCAAAGAATAGGCTGTGGTAATACCTTGAACTAGACCCAAAGATGCACTTAACCCTTCAGGTTCTGTACATGGAGCACTCTCATCAACAAGGCTGATACCTAGACAAAAAAAAAAAAAATTCGAGACTACTTGACAGATTTAAAAATTGGTACTACTAAATTTTCTTTTCCCACTTGTCTAGGCTTTAAGCCTACAATCAGGTTAAATCCCTGGAAAACTATACAAACAAATTTTGAAAGTATGTAAAAATCTATTTTAATTCATTGTGTTATGAAGAATTGAATGTGCAGAAATATTGAATTTTCATTCAGCAATAATATATCCCTGTGTCTTTTCTGTGAAATTGCCTTACCCCATTCATTATCTTCATGAAGAACAGCTTCATCTCCCCCAGCACCCTCATCTGGTATTGGTACTTCTTTAGGAATTTTGCACGCCCATTCTGCCTGCTGTCGACAGCAATGTCTATCATCACACCCAGGATTGGGTTTAAGCCTCATTGTGGGAAAGAAGTCTTGCAAAGCATTGTAGCCTAAGTAATAAGATACTTGTCCAAAGTCCAAAAGGTACCTAAAAAATATATTTTTATATTATTAATTAATGAAAAAATAAAAACACATAATTAGATAGTATACATTCTTTTCGGTAATTAAAATTATGAGTAACCAACTTCAGTGTGTTTTGTACAAGAAATCCAGCCACGATTCCCATAGTTGTAGGCAAACTTGCCGCACAAACACCCTCTCTTTTAAGAGTCTTTTCATCTATGTTGGAAGCAACAACTAAGGGAGGTGCACACTGCAAATAAACAGATAATTAAAACTACAACAAATACATAACTGAAGGACTTCAAAATTATTAGTATTTCTCAACACTTTCACTTACAACTCAAATTTTAAAAATTCCAAAATTTAATTCATAAATACTTAACCACAGTAATAGATCTATGGGAGGGGCTAAGGGACCTAAAGCCCCCCACACACACCATTGTAAAAGCATTACCAAATTTTTTTTTGCATAATAAATTTACATGTTATAGACAAACATAATACAAATTTGAATTATAATTTCTCTGGGTTATATTTACATGCACTGGTTGAAACGACTCGAANACAAATTTGAATTATAATTTCTCTGGGTTATATTTACATGCACTGGTTGAAACGACTCGAAGCACAGGCTATCTTTGCATGAGCAATACAGCGCAATGGCATTGACAACAGCTTAACATGTTTTGAGGAGGCAGTAGGAGATGTCTTTCACCCAGACATCTTTGGGCCTTGCAAGTTGAATGACAACGCTAGACTGGGCCTAGAGGTGAACGGGATGGCGCAGTTAGTAAGCGCATCAGCGCACCAAGCTGAAAGTCCCAAGTTCACATCTTGGTCCCATCTCCCATTTTCATTCATTATAACACAATTAATTAATATCACATCCTAATCCCTCGGGTTGCCTTCCATGTATGCTGAGTAAAGAGAAAGGGACTCACCCCTGCCTCCATGTGGAAAGAGCACACCCACATTTCTTTCACCATACCTTACCATTGTTTCCTGTTGTAGTTTAGAAAGTGTCATTTGTCTAAGCAGTTCTGATGGCTCAGGAGAGTAATTATATTTTAGTTTTCGTAATTTCACAGCACTTATTGATTTGGTCCTTGTTTTAAAATTCATATTGAGTGAAACTGAAACGACAACTGACATATTATTTTCGTGAAGCTAAGAAACATGTGCATGATGTCCCTAAAGCAAGTGAAGGAATTTGTGTCCAAAATGAGAACATCCGTGCAATTAAAATTGACATTTATCCAGAAATGGTAAGTATTAAATTAAATTCATCTGTTTTAACATCATTAACAACCTGGCACAAATGTCACCATAAATTATTATTTTTTCATCATAAATAGATAAAGAAATGTTACACAGAAGCCAGCGGCACATAATGTGACCTTAATGGTAGTAAAGGGTTTAAGAAACTATTTAAACTATTTGCAACTTTGCCTTGTTGATTGCTACTTTGTATTCATTGGCATCATTCCATATGAAACTGTTCAAAAATAAAGAAATCGCCTCTGGAACATTTTCTACGTATTGACCCATTGTTAAATTATTTCATTAATTCTTGATCAAATGAAGAAATGTCTTGTTTGCTAAATCATACAAACCAGTTGTCTCGGTACCAGTGACACTGCAGAGTTTTTCCCCGGAACTTTGATAATAGTCGAAAGTAAATTATCAGTACTGCGGAAACTACAAAAATAAATTTGTGTTCAGTAAATTGTTGTTTTTTAAACATTCACTTTTGTAGTGCACACACTGTGCAACTAGTCTCATCTTACGTGACATTTCACGATATTCATTAGATGAGCACAACTGTTCCACAGAATTATTTCAGTAAATAAGAGTGTAAAGAAATTAATGTACAAAATGAAGTAGAATTGAATATTTATTTGGGAATGAAAAACAAGCTATCCGTAATGTTAACCAATGTGAACAATACGAGACCTTTTCGTATTAAATGTAAAATTCAGCAAGAAAATTTAAAAGGCAAATATTTTTTAATAATTTAAAGCAGTAAAATAACAAAGAAAAAATTTGTAAAACAGAATGTATATACAAATACTAATTATGTTTTGTTTAATAACAGTATCTGATATTGTAAATATTTTTTATTCTTTAGGATTACACAGAGGTAACGTGTTCTGAAACCTATCATCAATACGTCATAGGATTAGCTGTTGGAAAGATTATGGAAAGACCTTGAAACCTTCGGTAAATTATATTTGTCCACCAAAATTTGAAGGAAAGTAGAATCGCAAATTTAGATGAGAGTGGTTGGAGCAGTACAACTGGTTTACTTATAGAGAATATTTGCAAGGTGGCTTTGGCAAAATGTGTGTTCTATTTGCTCCTAAAGGAGCTGGAGTTGGAAGTCAGGTTAGAAACTTATAGTTCACAAGAAGTAACCAGCATTTATATGTTAGCAAATTTTAAAAAGTGAACTTCTGAGTGCCAATAAAAACCCTTTAAATGCATGAGAAATATCAAATTATCATAAAAACATAACATTAAACCTGAAATCAAAATTAATGCATTCTTAAAAAATTGTAGTTTTTTGCTGTATTCAAACCTGTGACAATTTTGGGTCAAGAAACTTTAAAGATTAACTCTTTTTTGGACCTGAATGCCTTTTAAAAGATATTTATTTATTGTGACCATATTAACAACATTGCCGTTACACTGCTACATCATAGTATGAACATTTTGTTTAGTATTTTAACTTTGATGTAAAGAGTATATTCTATCTACAAAGACATAACAGCATTTACAAACAAATGAAATTAAAATTCTTTTAAACCTTAAACGTTCTACAAAATTCAGATTCTTGAAATAAAGTAAATGTGTCATTAGACCATATATTTTACCAATTTAGCAAGGTACTTTCTCCTAAATACGTTATGTTTTGCCAGTTATGTAGTTTTGTATTCTCAACAAAACAAAAAGTAAATATGCGAAGATCATACAAGGAAATACAAACTACATTGTGATTAATTGCTTGTAGTACTTAAGTTTAATAGGATAATTTCTTTTCAGGTTCTTAAAATGTTAGTTAAGGAATCTTTGCATAAATACAAAAAATCCATGGAAGAACTGAAACATCATGAATCTACACAATACCATCAATTTTTTATGGAAAAAGTTCAACATTTTAAAGAGTCAATGGACCATGCCCCTGGAACTTCTACAAAACATGTTGGTCTAATGATAGACAAGAAAAAGGCAATTAAAATAGAGCAAAACCAAAAACACTTGAAATTTACTGTAAAAACAATACTTCTTTGCACCCAGAATGGCCCCTAAGAGGTCATCGTGGTGATGGCAAGTTAAACCGTGAGGAAAGCAGGGTGTTTTCAAAGACCTGTGGGTCTTCAGAATTGATGCAGGTGACGAGGATTTGAAAACTCATCTTGCCACTTGCAAATGGAACAGCATCTTTATCAGCAAAATAATAGAGTGTATTGGTAATTTTTTGTGCTCCGAGATAGTTGATTATATTGAAGAAAAATATTTGGCTTTCTTTATATATGATGAAACTACAGATGTGAGCAGAAAGGAGCAGCGAACACTTTGTGTACAGTACATGGACAACTTTACAACAAGGGAAGAATTTCCTGGATTTGTGGAGCTTAAATCAACGACTAGCTTGGCCATTTAGACAGCTATTGATGAACAGATGTTTAAACTAGGTTTGTCCTATGAGTATCTTTGTGGACAAGGGTACGATGGAAGATTGAACATGGCAGAGCATTTACGTGGTTTCAAGCACTGATTTCTCAACAACAGCCACTCGCCATTTACGCACATTGTGTAATGCACAAGTTCAGCGAGTGACTGAAACAATGTTGTGGGATTCCTGCAATAAGAAATGTTATGGAAACAGTTGAAACTGTTTCTGTCGTTCTGTCAGCTTCCGCTCATCAAACAAATACTTTGATCGATGTCCTTGAGGAAATTAACTTATCTGTATCTAAAAAACAGAGATCAAAAGCACATTGTCCCCCACAATGAGTCAAAAGACATGATAGTCTAATACTTTTCAAATAATTATTTGTTCCTGTTGTTACAGTCTTGGAAGATTTAAACCCAAGAAGCACACCAGAAGCATCAGCTAAAGCATATTTGTTGAATTCCGTGACTAAAATAAGTGGATTTATTCTTGAAGTTTCAGAATATTCCCTTAATTTGACACAGACTAAGTCAACAGCTGCAAAGCTCTAGACAGGATTTGTCAAGTGCATAGGCTAATGTTTATGAAATTTTGGAAACTTTCAAGAACATTCAACAAGGAGCAGAACTTGAATTCAGCAGCATTTATGAGAACTCTCTTCAGGTTGCTGATGAATCGGGACTTGAAATAACTATATCTTGAACATGTAGACCCCAGACTATTAGAGATGACATACCAACTGAAAATCCCGAGTAATATTTCCGACAGTCTTCTAGCCTTTTATAGATCATTTCACATCAGAAATTGATGCCAGATTCAGTCGCGACTTTAATGGTATCATACCCCCTGAAGGTCTAATTCCAATTAAGATATCAAAAGATAAAGAAGCTACACTCAAGTATATGTAATTCACTGATGAAATAGGATGTCCTAGCTGTTAATTGCTGAAATCAAAACGTGACGAAACAAATGGAACAATACTCATCATTTTTCGACTACAGTGATCGATGCCATAAAAGAGCTCAACACTTCATTTTTTCCAATAATTGAGATTCTTCCTCAAATTTTTGGTACAATTCCAGTAACAACAGCAACAGTTGAACATGCCTTTTCTACATTTAAAAGGTTGAAGAATTATTGACGAAGTACCGTGGGAGAAAGGCTGATAAATGGACTTGTACTCGCAAATATATCTACAGACACGTATCCGTAGAAAAAAATAATTAACATTTTTGGTTAAACCAAAACTGGGAACTTGACAATTCATATCGTATCAAATTGTAGTTGTAAAAAAAGGAGATTTGTAATTTACTATTACACATTTTTTGTGTAGTAAAATCATAATTTTCAACCAGAAATGAGTGTTCCGTACTCTCCAGATCCCTCCCCCATTAGCCCCCATCCCTTCATTACAGTCTAGATCCACCTCTGCTTACTCATAACGTACATTTGAAAAGGATTCATCAAATACGCTAGTTGCAGTACATGTCCAGTGGTTATTATTTTTTCATCATTTATTAAAGTGAAGTATAGAAATGTTATTACAATCCTATGAGCCCAAACACTCTGTACTGATGAGAAAATTATTTCCATAAGACAAATTCCACACATCCTCACATCTATTGAAATTATGCTTTTAAAAGAGTGGGTTAGTTGACTTGGTGTCATGTTTATATTTAAGTGATTCTTTCTTTACTTTTTTTGAAGAATTATACGTTAGGATAAAAAGTGGACCTGCTTTACACCAAAGTTAAAAAGACTTAGACTTAGATTTTAATGAAAGTATAATCCTCATTTACATCAAAGGTTGTATTAAAAATACTAATTTAGAGAGTAGTGTGTAGACCATTTTTAGTATGCTAGTTTCTTCTGACAATAGTAAGTCATTGAGTTACTGGATAAATATTCAATTTAAGTGAGTTTTGAAAATTGTGTTTTAAGTTATTTTTCAGAGAGGTATCAAATAAAGCTTCTTTAATACATTTTTTATATTCAATATGCCAGATAGTTAGGTTGCTCTGAAGAAACTTGATTCAGTCACAAATTTGTTGTTTGTACACTCTTTTCAGATTAAGCGTGGCTTTCTTTTCTCTCTTTATTTACCCTTCTCTTCCTTTTCTTTTTTCTTTCTCCACAATCACATAAACTTGAACTGAGCCCACAGATATAATTCAAGAATATATCATTTTTTTAAATATTAAAATTAATCCAAAATTACTGTATATGAAAGGTTCTATGGATCATTTAGAAAACTCCCATCATAGTAATGAAAGTGTTCAACTTACTGCAAAGCAGGCAGATCTTCCTGGCTCTATTAACTGGATATGACCAGATACAGCATTCTCTGATACTCCAGATTCAAACCACGTTTGACCTAATTCATTACAAGCTGTATTGATAGCCATTCTTGCTTCAAAATTGTCAACACAACTCAGAACCAAGTTTACAGGTCCTTCTTGCAGACTTCCCTGGCTGTAAATGAAATTAGAATTAATAAATACAAAATTACTTCATAAGTAATAGAGCTGATCATTTCACATTTTTTTAAAAAAGGTAAAAAATTCTCCAAATCTTGTGTGCACACAAAAAAATGCAACCTACAACCTGCAATAACAACAGATAATTCATAACAGTGGTTTCAGACTCGCTTTTCATGCATTAACTTCATTGATTCGGAGGGTAGATGGTAAATGTTTCATCTAACCTAATACGATCCATGAAATGTTGAAAATTATCAACTGTCGTAATATTGTAGTTGTGGGTTTCCATATCAACATCTGGATTTATAGATGTAAGGGTGTGTGCTGCTGCTTCAACTTTAGACAAGCCAGCTTGATGAGGTTGGAAGAACAACCTGTTCATGTTAGCAAGTTCTACTTTATCATAGTCAAATAGTAGAAGCTGCGAATCCACAAAGATAGTGAATACACATTTTGAGATATTAAACCATCAATGTAAATATGAAAGTACCTTTCCAATGCCACAACGAGTCAGCATCTCAGCTGTCACACTACCTACACCCCCTACACCCACTACAGCAACCGTGAAATCTCGAATCTTCTCATAATTGTCCACAATGCCCATTCTTTTCAACGCCATCAATCGGCTAGAAAAATAAAGAAATCCCAAATAATTAATGTTACAAAAAGAAAGGCTCTAGGAAATAAAAAATAAGCACCTATAGGGATTCGAATCTACTACTTCCGATGACATATGGCTAATTTTTTCTCTAACGGGCTGTTCACCATTTTTCAGCTTCTCAATCCTCAGTTGCTCTTCAAGTTGACGTATCCTTGCCTCTAAGTCAGCAACTTTCGCCATTTTTTAGTAAAAATTTGAAAAATATGTTAGCTCATAAGATCGTCTGTCACTCGGCGTTCACAGGTGCACGAAGGCCCATGTGGTGATGTGTCATCCATATCGTGTCACAGGCGCATATTCAGTGCTACCAACCCAGAGATCAAAGACATCAATGACAAACACTCCCATGTTATACATAGTGGTGTCATGGCTAATTGAGCAGTGTCGGAACGTTGAGTTTCTCATACTTCCCAACAAAACAAACTTTTTATCTCCCTTCCCAACTTCCAATCTTTTTAAAAATTGATGCGCTAATTAGTACATTTTAATGCAGGGTGGTGAGCGACCGGGAAAAGTCAAGGAATTTTGTTTCTGGAAAAGTCAGGGTAATTGCTCACTGTCCAGGGAAAAAATTAAAAAGGTGATAACGCAGATCGTCGAATTAAAAATACACCACATTCTATAAAATATTTTTTTCCTTCAATTAGATTTACTTACTTAACCCAATAACCCTCCCGGGAGTTCTTTCATGGAGAGACAGAAGCGCTGCCCCACGTAACTGGTTGTTTCTTCCTGGATCTTGAGAGGAGTATGTGGACCATTTTTAATATGCAATTAGAGGTGCACAGTTCGCAGGGCAGTTGTAACGAAATCTGTCGCGACAGTCGCTCTTGGTGTAACGAGTGTCATTATATGTATTTCAACAAAATAACAAATTGTGACAAGTGTTTTCCTCCGTGTACCGTTTTAATCTAAAGTTTGACACCATAATTTATTTTTATTATCGCGTAAGATTTCAGAGTTTGGCCTAACTTTGATTGTATTTCCATGCCAAATCAAACTTGATACGCCAAAATTTTGAATACATGCATTTCATAATTTTTTTCAGCTGTTGATAATAATTTAAGGAACTGTTAACAATTGTTTCAAATGTTTTCGGAAGTGTTAGCGCCGTTGCAGTGCATCATCGAGACGATTATAAGCGGAACAGTTAGCGTCATTGCAACCATGCGACAGAGAGACGGTTCCTAAAGAAACTGTTTGGACCGTTGAAGCAATGCGACAGCGAGTGTTCAAGCGGAACTGTTGGCGCTGTTGCAGCGAAACTACAGAGACTGTTCCAAGTGGAGCTATTAGCTCCATAAGTAGTTCCAGTTGCAACGACCCACCTTTAGACGTGATAGAATGCACCGTTGACATAGCAACTACTTGTGGGAGTTATTGGAGCGTGGAACTGGACGGCGACTTTATTCCTACCACTAATTTCCTCCTTTTAGCAGATAATATGTTTCACTAACCGCAAATGTCACGATGAACCCACCTATTTCGCCTACAACCACCGATTCCTTCTCAAAATGCTTCAGTGTCGTTTCAATGATGGCGGTGCTAAGAGTTACTTTCATTTATCTACAGTTAGTCTAACGCCAAGCTTTGTCATATTTCTAATAAGTTTAATTTTTTAATGTAAAAGTGAGAAAGGAAGAAAAAAGTAATAGAATGTCGCAAGATGAAAACGTCACGTATTTAGAGAAATTTATATTTTATTACTTAAACAAATAAATAATTTACAAGAGAAAAATAACGGGAAAGAAGTCTTGCAATGTTAATGTGATAGATATGGTATACAGAAGACCAATGGGTCAATGAAAATGAAAAAGAAGAATGAAATGAAATAATGACAATGTTTTTTTGTTTTGTTTTTGAAGAATGATTTTTGAAATACTGATAATTTCCTTTTATGAAGTTACTTATTTATTTTTATGAAATTTTATCTTCTAGGATGCTTTTTCTCAATCATTAAACTAATTATTAAACATCTTTATCATTAAACATCTCCCTAAAACCACCTGGCAGACACAAAAATCACATTTTTTGATTTGCAACCACACCTGACTGCCAAGGACTTTACCCAGTACGGTTTACATCTGAGACCGTCTGGGAAACATCACTTCGGTTCTCTCCTAGCTTCACATCTGACCTTACATCATCCACCTGCCCCTTTACTCACTCCTACACCACCTCCTGCTCCTACCTCATCACCATCTCTTCCTATCTCCACACCCATTTCTTCTCCTGTCCCCGTTCTTTCACCTACTGCTTCCTCATCTCCCATGTCCTCATCTATTCCTCCAACCACATCTCCTACCGCCCCCATACACTGTTACAACTTGGTCAGGAGTACGATGTGGTACTCGAAGGTGACAATCGCGTTCGGGTGCAGTGTATGGGCTTGATCCGGAAATAGAAGCTGTACCAAATTTCCTCTCCACAATCTATCGTCGATTCCATTTCTCGTAAATCACAAACTGTTTGCGAAAATAATCTATGTATATTTCATTATAATGTCCAATCCCTTTCAAACAAATTGACAGACATTGAAATTCTGGTACACGAAAATCCATTCGATTTGCTATGCCTAACAGAACATTGGCTTTCAACTAACAACATCAACGATACTATTTCTAATTATTATTTAGCAAGTTCTTACTGTCGGTAAAATTTTAAAGGCAACAATCCCCACGGAGGTACGTGTATCTACGTTCGTAATGATATTTTATCTTCTCAACTGACAGGCTACAAGAATTTCTGCGTAGATAGTGTGTTCGAAATTTCTGCAGTTAATCTGACCGACACCGGTATTGTTGTTTTGTGTATTTATAGACCTCCTCAATNGCGTAGATAGTGTGTTCGAATTTTCTGCAGTTAATCTGACGAAACCGGTAATGTTGTTTTATGTATTTATAGACTCCTCAATCAGATCTTGGCATATTTTATCGAAACTTCGAAATTGTTTTAAAACATATCACACAAATCTACTAAATCTATCGTTATATGTGGAGATTTCAACATCGGTTTCGTGAGTACATCCGACTCTGCACATTCACCAATTAATCGATTCAAGAATCTTATCGATTCCTTCAACCTTATTACTACGATAAACGACACCACTCGCCTCTCCGGTTCATCTCAAACATAACTAGATCAAATTATCGTCAACAATGGAATATCGTATCACTCTGAAGTGTTTATCGCCGGATACAGCGATCACCTTGCTCAAGTATTGACTATTAATAATAAACTTCTTATAAGGCGCACCAACTCCTTATGAGTCTTGGCCAGCTCAATCACCTTCCTCCATCTGGCTCTATCCTTTGCAACTTCTTTCCAGTTCCTTATACCCATTATTCGGAGGTCACACTGAACAGCATCCAGCCATCGGAGTCTCGGTCTACCTTTATGACGGGTTCTTAGAGGTGTCCATTTGGAAATCATTTTGGTAACTCTTGAGTCCTCCATTCTCTCCAGATGACCCAACCAGGCGAGCCTCCTGGATTTTACATCCATTATTACATTTCTTTGTTGGTTTTTGTTCTGTATACACCTCCGTGATTTTTGTTGGGTCAAAAATTCTTCTAAGAATCTTTCGTTCGAACACACCAAGTTTCCGTTCCATCTGTTTCTTGATCACCCATGCTTGGTTTAATGACGGTATGATACAGCCGAGGTTTGGACTTCCTAGACAAAACTGAACTTTTAAAAATATTACGAAACCCATAATATGCCCTATTACCAGATGCGATTCTCTAATTTATTTCTTCTTTTTCCTCACCACTAAAATTTATCACAGTTCCTAGGTATTTAAAAGATGTTACTTCTTGGATCATCTTATCTCCCAACGCTATTTCTTTACCGCTATCATTGTGTCTATGTCTGGAAAACTTTATGTATTTTGTCTTCTTATCACTGACTATTAAACCCGCTTCCTCAGAATCTATTTTTAGTTGTACGCAAGCTTCTTTCAAGGTCGCTAATGTCCTTGATAATATTAACACATCATCCGCATATGCACATACCTGTTTCAGCCGTATATAAATATTCCACCTTGTATTCAGACCCTTCAGAATTCTGTGAATGGTGATACTAAACAGCAATACCGACAGGGGGTCGCTTTGTCTAACTCCATCATTAATTAGGAAACTTTCAGTTGTTTCATTTCCTATTTTTACTTTTGCAATTGTGTTAGTTAAGGTCATCTTAATAAGGCGTATTAATTTTCTTGGTACTTCATAACTACTTAGGGAGTCAAAGACAGCTTTCCTTTTAATTCTATCAAAAGCCTGTTTATAGTAAATAAAGATATTGTGGATGACACTTTTTCATGATATTCATGACACTTTTCAAAAATCTGTTTGACAATGTGGATGTTGTCTATAGTGGACCTATCTGGTCGAAAGTCCATTTGAAAATCCCCCATTTTGTCTTCCATGTATTTCATTAGTCTGTTATACAAACAGGTAGAGAAAACTTTATACGACACATTCAGTAATGATATATCTCGGTAATTCTCACAGTTCTTTTTATTTCTTAAACACAGGGCATATGACAGTTTCTTGCCATTTAGATGGGATAGTCTCTTTGGTCCACATTTTACACATTAATTTAAAAATTCTATTCTTTAGATCTAGTCCACCTTTTTAATGAATTCAGCTACAATTTGATCTGGGCCCGGAGACTTGTTATTCTTTAATTTGTTTATTATTTGATAGTTCTCCGTTCTTGTAGGTAATGGAAGTTGCATGTTATCTTCACCCATATCTCCATTATCTTCTTCCTAACTTTCAATTGGCAAATTGCAATTTAGAAGTTCAGAGAAGAAGGCCCAGGTTTACAGAATCTCTTCCTTCTCTGTGACAATTCTTCCTTCCTTGTTTTTAGGGCCGATGTGTTTATATTAGTTGTGTTACTCATATTTTTTGAATATTTATAAAACTTTCTTGTCAAATTGTTTTTCCTAAAATTCTCTATTTCTTTCATTTTTTCATCCAGCCATAGTCTCTTTTTCCGTCTCCTAAGAATCCTTTCATTTTTCCTCATTTCTAGATACTGGGTCCTACTGGTTCTTGTTTGAGACTGCAGCCACTGCTTCCTGGTTCTGTTCTTTTCCTGGACTGCTTCTCTGCATTCGTCGTCCCACCATTCATTTAATACTTTTCTGTTGCCGTACCCAAATACCTCCTCTGCTGCCTCTACTATACAAGTCTTCATTTGTCTCCATTCCTCTTCAACATACTCGTTTTCTTCCTTTTCTACCAACTTATCTTTCACTGCTTGCCTATAATCTTTAAGTTTATCTTTGTTATCTATACTATACCTGTTCCAGGCTCGCGGCCTTGCATTTGCTCTAACACCTACTAGACTCTACTTTAAAATTGTTTTAACAAGATAGTGATCCGTATCACAATTGGGTCCCCTCAATGTTCTCGCATCTTCTATTAATCTCATCTTAGATCGATTAACAATAACATGGTCAATTTGATTGACTGTCATTTTATCTGGGGAGAGACAGGTCCTTTACGAGTTTCTTTGTGTTTAATGCGAAGTGTGCTTGCTATTATCAGACTATTTGCAAGAGCAAAACCAGCCATTAGTTCTCCGTTATCATTTGACACCTGATGTAAACCATATGGGTCGGAAATATCTTGGTATCGTCTTTTTTTAACAATCTGGGCATTAAAGTCACCTATGATCATCAAAATGTCATGTTTTGGTATGCGGTCCAAAAGTAACTGGAGATCTTCAAGAAAAGTTCCTTCTGCAGTTCTTTTTTATCCTGTCGGTGCCTGCACATTTATATGCTAATATTGTGGAACTTTCCTTTAATTCTACATAATCTCTCATTTACCGGTTGGAATCCCAGAATATTCTTTTCCAGCTCCTTAAAAACCGTAAATCCCGTTCCTAACTGCCCTGACTGATGTTCAGAGCCACTATAATAGACTGTATAGTCATCCTTAACTATTTTCCCAGAGCCCTGCCACCTAATCTCTTGAATTGCTAGGATTCTGATTTTCGTTTCTTTAACTACTTCTGCAATCTCATATCTCAGCAAATATATTACAAGTTTTCAAGACAGTTTAATGACACAAATCAATCCATATTTATAAATTATTTGAGTGAAGAAACATGGAAAGATGTTTACAATTGCCAAAACACCGACGACAAATTCAATGTATTTATCTCAATATTCCTAAAACATTACAACTCTAGCTTTCCCATAAAACGCAAGTTAATTAACACAAAAAAATACAATAGATAAACCACCCAAGGGATAAGAATTTCTTCAAAAAACAAACACCGTTCATATTATCTTTCAAACTCTATTACCAACCACCCGAATTCCATAATTATTTTCGTAAATATAGGACTATTCTTCGAAAAGTAGTCTATGCAGCTAAAGTTATAGAAAACGACAGGCAGGTACTAAAATCGAACAACCGGATGACAGCCATGTGGAATATTGTTAAAAACTACACGTCAACTTCTGAAAATCGCGAAGAAAATGTATCTCCACTAAACGGTGGCAAAATCGTACCAAATCCTCAGGACATCGCAAACTTGTTTAATTCTTCCTTCTCAAAAGTGGGTAAAATAACGAAGTCAATATATCCAAATCAATGTCCTCCAATTATATCCACCCACGTACCCAATTCTATGTTCAACGCCAGTGAAGTCATGAGATCATCAGCTCATTAAAAAAATTTTTTTACAGGCATAGATGGTATACCCGAGTTTATTGTTAAATTTTCGTCCCACGCTATATTAAACCCACTTATAAATATTTTTAATAGTTCTTTATCGGAAGGGGTGTTTCCTAACATATTTAAGAGAGCTAAAGTGAAACCGTTACACAAGAAACGAAACAAACTTAATATTGGAAATTACCGACCAATATGTCTACTACCCACTTTCTCAAAAATCCTAGAAAAATTGTTTTATAAGCGTCTTCTAGATTTTTTATCAAAAAATAACTTTCTCTCTGACGATCAACACGGTTTTAGGAAATCCTTTTCCACTATAAGCGCCATATTTTCTTTCTGAAACGATGTTACCACATCTCTAGACCGTGGAGAAAATACTCAGGGTGTTTTTCTTGACTTATCCAAAGCATTCGATGTCATCGATCACGGAATTCTCCTTACCAAATTGCATTCTTTAGGCATTCGTGGACTTCCACATCAATGGCTAACTTCTTATTTAAAAGATAGATATCAACAAGTAGAAATATCCTATACTAAAAATAAAATACTTGAGCGTTGTCTTTCAGAAACAAAGCCACTTACTTGCGGAGTACCCCAAGGATCAATTCTCGGCCCTATACTCTTTTTATTGTATGTGAACGACATGTCATCATCCACATCAGATTGCAAAATGGTTCTTTTTGCTGATGACACTAATTTACTATGTAAACACGCCAATGCTCAAAAAGTTTTGTCTAACCTTTCGACTTGGTTCCATGCAAATCGTCTCATTGTAAACACTGACAAAACAGTGTCTATGTCATTTCACAATAGTATCACAAAATCTTTACCCCAGGTTTCTCTTTCTTTAAACGGAACACAATTAAAAACTGTTACAAATACAAAATTCTTAGGTCTCCATATTCAAGACAACCTCAAATGGAATTGTCACATTGACAATCTTAATTCCCAATTAAGCAAATTGTGTTACGCATTCCGAATCTTAGTTAACGTAGTTAGTCCACGTATTTCCCGTTGCGTATATTTTGCAAACGATTACTCCCATTTACGTTACAGTATTACCTTCTGGAGCAATTCTGGTTAGAGTATTCAAACTTTCAGAATTCAGAAGAGAATAGTTCGGATAATTTGTAAATCTCACCCCCGAAACTCTTGTAAACCTTTATTCAAGGAATTAAATATCTTAACACTTCCCTGCATTTATATTTATGAAACGATCGTGTTTGTTAAGACCGAAGTACTGAAGTGCCACCCTTGCTTTATACGAAAGTCTCGTTCGCGAACACAATACTGGCAATAGTAAAAATATTCATCGGCCTAGTGTCAATCATTCTTTGTCAAAAAGGACCGCATCATTCGGGAATCGTTCTATATAATTCCCTGTCCAAGAATATAAAAGACATTATGAAATTGAATATCTTCAAATCCGCGGTTAAAAACTACCTCCTACACCAGTGCTTCTACACTAAAAGAATTTGATTTTAATAATAGTTAAATCCGTCTTGTACTTTATCACGCCATTGCTGTAGCACTTTTTAAATAACTTATAACAATTTCAAAAACTATTTTCTTACGTGATTGTATTGTCTTATGGTTCATATTAATTGAATTTTGTGTGTACTCAACTTTGGCACGGTTGTGTACATTAATTCTGTAACCCCATCCTGGCCTGGGTTTTGCTCCAGTTTTCCTTCGGGTAGAGGCGGATTTCTTATACAGGTTGTCTAGGGGCGTGTTTATTGTAACAATAGATCGTGAATTTAGTGTTATTTCAGATCTTATTATTTTTATTCACTATACTCAGAATAATCTCAAGTTCGATAATAATTTGTACATGTAAATTACTTTGCTTTAAATTACAAACATATTGACATTCTATTAGTATTATAATTCGCAACTAACTTTTCATCTTATTTAGGAATTTTTGCTGAAATTTTTGAATCCTCTTCTGCCTTAGGGTCCTTGATCGGAATTGATGGGATGGTCCCTTGCTTGCTTCCGGAGAGTAAATTAGTTTAGTGTCCTCCACATGGTCATACGCAGTTTGTACTGCTTTTTTGACAATAAATTTATTTTTAATAATTTTTGTATGCAAGTTAATGTGCGATAAAAGGGAAAATTAGTCCATTGGTCAAGGAATTTTTAAATGAAATATTTCTAGCCAACCTCTAACACCTTCTAGAACCGATTTCCAGCATTAAAATTTCATTTCTTACTTAATAATAGGAATATTTATACTTGGGCCTGTATTTTTCTACCCTTCTACTTCCTTTACACAAATTATATTTGACAAGTCTCTCTTGTCTCAAAATAAAATTAGTGTCTATGTTTAAGTAATATTGGAATCCGTAAAACTGACAAATTTTTGTGCGGCTAGTTACTAGTAGCAAACAATTTCCACTATTTTGGAGAGCACATGCCAAACCCAAATGGCATTGATATATAAACACTCCTTCCTTTATGGCGTTGTCCATGTCTCTTGCAGCTTGAAATTTGTTTCTTAAATTCATTTTCTTTTAATGTCGCGTAAAAAAACTTTCATGTAGATACATATAAATAGAAAAAATATATTCCGAAAACCAGCGCCGTGACACAACTGATAGTATTTTTCGAAGGTAAGATAATGCAATTTTGGAAATCTTTAAGGATTCTAATATGTAGAGAGACGAAAGACGAACAAAATTCCATGGAGTAACGAGTAGATTCTCATACCTTGGAGGATCTTCTGAGCGCAGCAGTCAGGTCAGCACTCAGGCAGGGGAATCGAGTCCTTATACTCGTATTTAGAAGCACGTATGTGTAACAGTCTGACTGATTTATTTATAAGAATTATAAGATACTTTAACTAGTCGTAGAAACATGAAATTTGGTATGATCATAGCAATAAAACTGCAATGAATGATAAAAATTTTTAAAGATCAAAATTTTTAGTTTTGAAGTACATTTTGGGGGATGAAAATTACGACTTAAGATAACACTGGATAACGTTTCCACGCGGGCTGGCGCTGCGCGGACGGCTAAATATGTTATTGCTTGCGTTAGAATCAACTCACGGTTTAGTTGACTTACAGTTGTTGAAACGTTATGTAATTACACATATCGGAAGAATAAAAATGTCTGACGATAATGATTACTTCCATGTTTCGTTATTCCATTTCCGTTCCATCATAACGTATTTAATATTGAAGATTGTAAAATTTTATCAGACGCGTTAAGTAAAATATACGTTGCTTACGTTTTGAGATCTATTGAAGCAATGAAAAAGTCAAAGGCCATGAATGAAAGAAAAATAATTGAATTTTACTTGTTGTACGAAACATTTCTCTCCAAAATGTATGGTTTCTTTGGAATAAAGCCGTAAATCGAAGTTACGATGAGCGGCAGCCATGACGTGAGTTCTTAATTTATGTTTTGTATTAATTTAACGCAATCGGTTCCTTTAAATGTTTATGAAACTTATCTGTGTAACAGTTGCACTATTACGCAAGGAATGAAGTGTGTGTGTGTTTGTATTTGTGTGTGTTTGTGTGTTAGGGCTCGTGGACATCGAGCTCATTAGAGCCCTTAAAACTTGTACAGGTATGGAAAATGCAGTTACGCACTAGGGAGAGTCAACATGACTCTGCCCGTGTGTGGGACTCGCCGAATGACTCAACCATACTCTCACTAAAAACCCTCCTGAATTACAACTCAAATATCAACATATCTCAAGACATTACTTAAATCATTTTAAAAAAGGAGAAAGAGGAAAATGAAAGATACCCTAGCGTCGGGATCGAAAAGAACAAGAGGTGACCAAGGAAGGTCAGGAAAGAGAAGGAAGGAGCCTGGCGCAAGTAAGTGGAAATAATGCCAGACTCAGCTCGGGGCCCCGTGTTTGCCAAACACGTACTTACTAAATGTAAGTCCCCTGGGGCAAGTAATTTTTACAATGAATGCGGAGTTTACTTTCAAATCTAGTTACAGCCCCTAACGAGCGGAACGTTAATCATAAATTATTATAAGACAAATTTATTGAATGTAGCTAGCCCTGATAAAAACCAATTGAATATGATATACGGAAATTTCTTAATATTGTGACTTTATTTTTCTTTATTATTAACTAATAACAATATTTAAAAAAATTAATTGTTGTACAAAAATTAAAAATAATTCTATTTAATTACTAAGGGGAGGGAACCGAATACTCACTTCTATGGGAGCCACTCACAATGAAAACACAACAATCTGGTGTTCGAGCAATGAACAAAACATTTTATTACTCATACTC
>NNCF01130022.1:710490-726569 GCA_002313205.1 Laupala kohalensis
TGGGAAATAATATTCCCTAACATCCGCCCTCTTTCTTGAAAGATTCGTGTTCAGACTAGCAGGCTACTAAAACATGTGTCCTGCTTCCTATTTCTTTTGATCTTTTTCCAAATAAAGGTTTTTATGGCGTTATTCTCCTAAATTTTGCCCCCGTCTTTCTAAAGATTCCTGTTCAAACTTGTGTGTTTCAGAACACGTGTCCTGGTCTCTACTTTTGATTTTTCCAAATAATAGTTTTTATTGCGTTATTGTATTCCAAAACTTTCTAGTAAGCTTTTTGATGTAGGACCGCCTTGCCAAGCTTCAGACCACCCAAGTCTCTTTCCGCGAGCTCCCATGTTAACCCATGCTTTTTATTTTAATATTTTGAGAACGCGTGATTGAATTATTAATCAATTCAATCCACGGTCTCAATATGTAATTATTGAAAGAGTTGTATTAATAAATAATGACCCATAATTAGTAGGTAGAGATTTGAGTATATTCTCAACAGAATTTTTATTCAAACGGATAACAAAAATCAATTTTATATGAAGATAATGAAAAACTTCGTAAGGGCGCAGCCCCTAACTGGGGTACTAGGGGCAAAATCCCCAGCGAGTCCTTATATGCATAAACCCGTATGTGTAACTAACTCACTGATCTATATATAAGAATGAAAAATATACTTCTGCTACTCGTGGAAATATGAAATTTGGTTCTTCTCATAGCTAGAGAATAGCAATGAACGACAAAATACCGAACATTCTAGAATTTTATTTTTAAGTACATTTTTCGGGGAATTAATATTACGCTGAGCAAACGAGCATTAGCTTGTGGATGTGCCATGTAATACAAGCCAAAAACCCCTCGATAACAAAAAAGTAGTTTGGCGGCGAAAGTCAGATCCAATCGTATTGGCATTTAACGTGAATAGTGCAAGTTATTTAAGGTTTTACAGACGTGTTGAAGTATTGTTTTAATTTACAATCAGTTTATAATAAACGCCATGTGTGTTTAATTGTTTTGCGTCTTTGTGCAAATAAAGTGACAAAAATGAATCTTTGTAAACATATTTGAATTGGCATCTGAAGAGTACCAATGATAAGTTGTCATGCTTAATTGTAGTGTAGTTTTAATAGTTAAAATATCTTTCATTTATTAATATGTCGTATGAGTTTATGTGAATGATTAGCTCATGTAAGTATTTATATTTCATTTAATTTGCAAAGATACTTATTGTTTACATTGACAAAGTGTGCATTTGAATACGTGAGATTCTTAGGAATATATCATTTTTCTAGACATGTTTAATGTAACTCGCCTTGATTTTTTTGTAGTATTTAGATTGAAATTTGTTTTACGATCTTTAAAAGTGCAAAAACTATTATCATTAGACGTTATATAGGGATTACTTTTTCAGTAAGTCATGGTCAAGCCAATTCATGAATACAGAAGGAGGTGATAATTTAATCGATTCATTGATCATTTCAAAAATTTGTTTACGTTCTTAAAGAATTACTTTTTAAGTAACAAATAATTTTTACTATGTAAAAGAAATTAAGGTTAATTTTATATTTCACAACAAAGTTTACTGTTCTACTTTTAAAATATTTATTAATTTTTCTAATGAAATTCAGTATTTCTGAATCTCTTAGAATACGTCCAACAATGGACCGTATTTGCATTTTATGTTCATTGCAAAGATACTCAGCGAAATACTGTGAGTATATCCTATACTATTAAGCGAGCAATAATTGTATCTATGTACCTATGTATTTGTCAAAAATTTTCTCGACAACGTCTCTAACGATTTTAATAAAATTCACAGGTTAGATGTATTTTGGGATGAAAATGTAATATAACATGGTCTTTTCTATTTTTAGAACCATTTTAACACGTGTAGTACTAGCGTCATTAATAAGCCAAATATTTATCTCTCAGCATCTGTGTCTGTTGGTCCAGATGTTAACGTACGGGTTTCGTGCATTCAAGGCCTGAGGTTCGAAACCCTGGGGGGGNCAAACAAAACAGTACAAACTGCGTATGACCACGTGGAGGACAATAAACTAATTTACTCTCCGGAAGCAAGCAAGGGACCATCCCATCAATTCCGATCAAGGGACGTAAGGCAAATGGATACATTTTGACATTCATTTTTGTTGATCATATGATAATACTATTATACATTTACCCTCTTTTTAACATTTTTACTATTAATAAATAGCTGCTGAGTAACTAAACTGCGAATAAATGCTTAAATTTGCTGCTTAACTGCAAAAATGTTTCTTTCAGCTCATACGAGTTTCCATCTCAAATGTTCTTTCAAACATTAAGATTTTGTTATTTGTAACAATCAAACAAATAAGTTAAATAATTTAAGAATCTGAAAACTCAGATTCACCACCAACAGCACACCACGCTGATTGAACTGGCGTTTTTTTTGATACAGCTGACTTAAAATTTGTTTTTCAATTGAAAAAATTGTTCTTTAATAGTAGCAATAAAAATGTGAAACACGCGAGGCAGATCATATTAACAAAAAGAAATGAAAATATAACTTTTTCGGCGGGGAATCGAACTCGGACCTCGCACGTACATAAATGAGACTTTGATCCCTAAACTACGAACAAATTTCGACGAACTTTTGTCTTATTATTAAAAAGGTAATTAAATTACCGCACTTGATATTTTCAAGACTGAAACATTATGAAATAAGCAATAATCATTTTAATTTGACATGACCACTTTTGATGTAACGTAGTAACAACACATCACATTGAATGAAAGTTAGCTCTACTAACAAAATACGAACCAGTGAATTTATGTAAAGTAATAATTGGCAAAGAAATAAAAGGATAGTAAGTTTCTTCAAAGTTAAAATGTGTTCCTAGATCTGTTCAATTCAAAAATGAAATTCAATAAAAAATTTACATACAAAATTGTACTACTATATTTTTAAAAACAAAAAAATAAACATCCAAAGAATACGACTGTAGTCCAACCTTTCCTTTCAATCCTCGATGGAAAATGAACACGCGTGTAGAGTATTTTATTTCAACGTTGACGCCAGTTCACCTTCTTTTCCTGGTTGTGTGCGGCAGCATGCGGAAGTATCATTCTGCTGACACGAGTAAACACCCACGTGTCTATAGCGACAGAAAGAGAGTGGAAAGAGTCTGCAGAAATGGGTCCCTATTCCAAATATACTCAAACCAAATTCAAGTTTGATTTGGAAACGCTGATTATTTTGTGTGTTATAGAGTAAACAAAAATCTATCACATACTCACTATTATCGTAAAGACCGGAAGAGATCTCGATTTATTTTTCGGACGTTCATTATACTTTCCTTATACCTATGAATAATTGGAAATTAAGGATCCGAAGAATAAGTGATTACCAATCAGAGGCAAAATACCTTCTTTTAACTGAAGACTGTTCGCCACTGATCGGTGTCGTAGGGATGGCGAATACTTTCTCACGGTAGTCACCATGTAGTCAACACTTATATCATAAATAAATATGTATGTCTAATAGTAAAATTATAAATAGGGTATATTGTGGGTTACAATGAATAGATGATTTTCATTTGTTTACGAATGTGTGAATAAAAGAAAGCACTATTTAAGACATGGTTATTATTTTCTATTTACTGTCATGTGTTCTACCGCGTAAATAAGGAGTGTCAATTCCATAAAATATCAGAATTATTCCTTAAACACGGACACACAAAAACATCTTATATGGGCAACGTAAACTGCGCAGTAACCAAATTAGCAAAATAGTTGGTATGCATATACAAACAATTTAAAGGAAAACAGTGAAGTATGTTAACGAGAAAGATATATGGAAAACATATTTGTATTTGAAAATTATTCATGATAGTAAATACATCCAGTAAATCAGACATTTTTCTGTAGAATTCTATTGCTGTGAATTGTACGGAGCAGCCAAAACCTATTTTCTGCTTTTAGATTAAGTGTCACCTGATGCACTCCGCGTTCGATGGTCTACACGGTGAATCATTTTAATGTAGCAATTAGGATTTTTCTCCAGATGGCTTTGCACGGGTGCTACCCGTTATATGGGGGTCTGGAGTAAAACCCCCAACGAGCAAAGCGAGTTCATATATTCCCCCCCAGGGGACTTACATCTAGTAAGTACGTGTTTGGCGAACACGGGGCCGCGAGCTGAGTCTGGCATTGCTCCCACTTACTTGTGCCATGCTCCTTCCTTTCTCTTTTCTGACCTCCCTTGGTCACCTCTTGTTCTTTTCGATCCCGACGCTATTAGGGCTAGGGTATCTTTCATTTTCCTCTTTCCTCTTCTTTTTTTTAATGTTTCTAGTAAAAGTCATGTGATATGTTGGAATTTGTGTTTAGAGTTGTAATGCAGGAGGGTTTTTAGTGGGTATGGCTGAGTCTTTCGGCGAGTCCCACACGCGGGGAGAGTCATGTCGGCTCTCCCTAGTGCGTAACTGCATTTTCCCTACCTGTACAAGTTTTAAGGGCTCTAATGACCTTGCTGTTGACGAGCCCTAAAGCCCCCCCCCCAAAAAAAAATATATATATTTTTAAGCCCGTATGTGTAACAGTCTGACTGAATTAAATGTATGTGTATTAGAATTAAAAGGATTCTTCTACTAGTCCGAGAAACATGAAACTTGGTATGATCGTAGCTACAGAACTGCGATGAATGACAAAATTTAAAAAGTTTA
Source organism: Laupala kohalensis (assembly GCA_002313205.1). NCBI lineage: Eukaryota > Metazoa > Arthropoda > Insecta > Orthoptera > Trigonidiidae > Laupala > Laupala kohalensis. Next base: position 715,188 of record NNCF01130022.1, read on the forward strand.
GTTTTGAAGTACATTTTGAGGGGATAAAGTTTACGCCTTAAGATCTCATTGGATTACGATACCACACGGACTCGCGTTGCGCAGATGGCAAAATTTGTGATAGTTTGTGATCAACTCACGATTTAGTTGACTTACAGTTGTTGAAACGTTCTGTAATTCGATGTATCGGAAGAATAATTATGTCTGACAATAATGATTACTTCCATGTTTTGTGTTATTCCATTTTCATTCCATCATAACGTATTTATATTGAAGATTGTAATATTTTATTAGACGCGTTATACAAAATATACATTGCTTGCGTTTTGCGTTCTATTTAAGTGATGACGAAGGTCATAAATTAAAGAAAAATAATTGAATTTTATTTTTTGTTCGAAATATTTCTCTCCAAAGGCAAGAAACGATAATTTTTACCATATAAAAGAATATTAGATTAATTTTATATTTCAGAACAATGTTTCATATTCTACTTTAAACGTATTTATTAATTTTTCTAATGAAATTCAGTATTTCTGAATCTCTTAGAATACGTCCAACAATGGACCGTATTTGCATTTTATGTTCATTGCAGAGATACTCAGCGAAATACTGTGAGTATATCTTTCTTTATTTATGAAAATTTAACTCCCTTTACGATACAAAATTTTAATTCATGTTTCAACGCTTCTAGTGAAATAGTAATTATATCACTCATATCTCTTTTATACGTATCATTGCAAGTAAGTAGTGTTTTACTCCTTGTATCTTTTGTATCCAGGTGGCGTATTGTTTACTCCTTGAATGCTGTTAGCTTTGAGCATTACCACTCAAAGAATAAATCATCAATTTCAATACGTTGTTCATTCCTTGTTGAGTATTTATTATGAATTGGTATCGAATTTTACTTTCGTTTTGTACGTTTGTTTAAGTTTTTTATTAGTATTTAATTACCAATTAACAGGGAATGAATGTAACACATGACTAGAAATTTCACAATAAGTTTTTGAAAGGACTTGGTTTCTATCCTGAACAAATTAAGGTACGTACGATTAATATAAGAAAGTGAGGATGTTTCATTAATTGGAAATCAGTGTTACAGAGTGCAGTGGCAAAACAAGTTTTAGATGTAATTTATTTCATTAACATATATATTGGTAACGTTGGTATGCATATACCAACAATTTGGGGATATATAGTGTGAGATTTTAATAATTCCGTAACTAGAAGAATAAGATCATCCTTGTTCGGGAGTATAAAATTCAAAAGAGAGTAAGGGAATTCTTCCGACTCAATAGAAATTTAAAAGGCCGGCCGTTGAGAGATGACAAAGGCAGCGCCTATATCTGGTAAGGGTGCAGCGACCCACTGGCGGCTCTTTGGTGTCGAAGGAAATTTACAACTTTTTTAGAAATAGCAAGTTAGCGAGGGGGTGGGGAAAGCGACCCAACCCGACCGCAATAACCCAGACGTGCGAGGGTCGAAACAAGAACCAACTTGTCCGTAAAATCGTTGCAAGAAAACGTTGAAAATTATTCGAAGTCCTTTAAAAATTTCCCAATCAGAATCTAGGCGTAAGAATGGGGAATCGTTTTGGCATTGGAAGTTTCGATCACGTGGAATTCAAAATTTGGAAGATCTGGAAATGGAAAAATAGATAGAGGTGGGGAGTAAGACCATTTAAGGAATGGAAAACGAAATTACGCTCTCACATGTCTCACATCCGTAACATCGTTCACGCTCGTTGCTGGTAGCTTCGACGCAGCTGACATTTCTAACATCGCTCGGCTCACATCGCAGACATCGTTTAGGTTTTTCAGTCAGCTCACATCAGTCAGATCAGATCGCTTAGACTTTTTGCTCAGCTCACAGCGCTGAGATGTTTTTTTTGACATCGCTCGCATCAGTCATTTTGCGCAGCTCAGATATTAGATTTTCGCAGTCAGCTCACATCACTTACATCGCTGAGATAGATTTTTCGCTCAGCTCAGATGTTTCTAGCTCGTAGCCGCAGACGCTCTCGATCGTGTCAGCTTTTCGTCAGATGTTTTTAGCTCGAGTCGAGTGTTCGTTGATTTTTTTGATCATCGGGACAATTTAATAAGTTGATCTCGATCCGAGTCACGGACGAACTATTTTCGGGTGGTCATTCGGACGAACGAGGTTATGCTGACACTGCGCTCGGAGGGGCCGAGTTCGCAGAGAAAGATTGGAGCAACTTCCGGTAGTCGTCGTTGATTGACACCGTCAGCGATCGCCCGAGATTGGAGCCTAGCTGACCTTGCGAGGACACCACTCTACGGTCTGCCCTGGTTGGTCATCTTCAGAGGTATTTTACGACGGTTGGTGATGTTTAAATCGACGTCGTATTGCGCTTGCGCGTAATGGATCAACTGGCATAAATTATAAAAAAGGAACACGAACTATGGACTAAATCAGTGCCAAGACAGATTAAATTGTTGATCAAATTATGCCATGGTTAAACTCAGTGTATTGCTATTGTTTGAGAAAGGGGGATTTAATTGTTGATATGATAGTATTCTTGGTAAATTCAGTGTATTGTTGTTGTTTGAGAGAGAGGGAGATTTAATTGTTGATATGATAATATTCTTGTTAAATTCAGTTTATGGCNATAAATTCATTGTATTGCTATTGTTTAAGAGAGAGGGAGATTTAATTGTTGATAAGATAATATTATGGTTAAAGCCAGTGTATTTTAGTTTTTGGAGGGAAAGATGTCATTTAGGTGGTAATGTTTATGTTCTTATTTGACCACCATTTGTGTATGTTTCTTTTGGGGGAAACAGCATGAGGGGTTTTGTTGTAATCGAAACAAGGGTAATTAAATTAAATGGATTTATTTGTCAGTAGCGTTTTCCTTGAGTGGAACCATTGTATGGCCCTTTCCTTCATTAAAAAAATGCGAACCCCAGAAATTATTGTGAAACCCTGAGATAAAATAGTCGAGGCGCTCAAAATTTAAATGCAGTGTATTTTTTAACCACTAAAGTTACGTTCTGCCACAATAGTTTGGAATATTTGCGAGAGAGAGATCTGAGTAAGACATATTTATATTTGAAAATAATTCATGATAGTAAATACATACTGTAAATCAGGCATTTTTCTGTATATTTTATTGCAATGAATTATACAGTGCAGCAAAATCTATTTTCTGGTAACCTAGATTAAGTGTCACCTGTGCACTTCGTATTCGATGGTCTACGCGTGAATCAATGTAGCAATAAGTTTTTTTGCTCTAGATGGCTTAGCACGGGCGCTACCCATTATACGGGGATAAAATCCCAAGCGAACAAAGAGAGTCCCTTATAATATAAAGCCCTCCGTGTAACTCACTCACTCATTTATAGTTGAAAATTATTTGAAACTTCTACTAGTCGTAGAAACATAAAATCTGTTTTTCCTAATAGCTATAGAATAGCTATGATGACAAAATTTAAAAAAATCGAGAATTTTAATTTTAAAGTACATTTAACGGGGACTTAATATTACGCCAATAATCACATGTGTTTAATTGTTGTATCTTTGTGCAAATAAAATGAAAAAGGATATTTGAAACGGCATCTGAAGAGTAACAATGATAAGTTGTCAAGCGTAATCAAAGTGAAGTTTTATTCGTTAAAATAGCTTTTATTCGTTAATGTGTCGTATGAGTATTTGTGATTGATTAGCTCGGGTATGTATTTGTATTTTATTTACATTCCAAAGTTGCTTATTATGCACAACGCCAAACTGGGTTTTTGAATACGTGAGATACTTAGGAATGTATCACTCAGTAATAGACACGTTTGATATTACTCGCTTTAATTTTTTTTGTAGTTTTGAGATAAGACTGAAATTCGGATTTATAAACTTTAAAAGAGCAGCGAATCTTTAAAAGTTAAACGAAGTTAATTGTATATTTCATAATAATAAACTTTATTAACTTAGATATAATATTCATTCTATTCTGATTGTCTTGATATATGTATGCTTGAAGGACAAGATTATGCGAATATTATGTTATGCAATCAATTTTTTAAATATAATATTTTATTAGTATTCAGTAATACATGGCCAACGTTTCGATGCTAGTTTGGCATCATCTTCAGAGTCGCTGCTATATTATTTGAAATGCTCCAAATTATTAAAAAATTCTCTATTTATCATTCAAACCTTTTTACAAAAACATCACTTTTTCGTAAAAATTACACAGTGAAATAAATTCACCTTGTCTAGAGCTTTCCTTCATAAAGGCATGATAACAACGAAAAAGTTATAAATATGGAGGATATTTGAGTGCTGATTACAAGGCGTAGCAGTCAGGAATCGGCTGACAACTGAATACAGAGGTAAAGAATTACATTAAAAAATTGATTGTCTATAATAATATTCGCATAGTATTGTCCTTAAAGTATAAAGAAACTGTATTGTCAAAATGCAGTTATAAGTGCGTATGACCACGTGGAAGACAATTAACTAATTTACTATCCGGAAGCAAGAAAGGGACCAACCCATCAATTTCGATCTAGGACCCTTAAGCAAAAATGGATTTAACATTTCAACACATTTCTAAAAATAAAAATAGTTCGGTACGTGTTATAATACCGACAAACTTGTATTCAATAAAATACAAGAAAGTAATTTCACAGGTACGTATTATTATCAAACTATAGATTATGAGAAAAGTATGGATAAATCGTAACTATTAAATAACACTGAATTCTCGATTTATTATTTCAATAGATACCGTCCCTAGGCAAGAGCCTAGCGTAGCTGTATAAAAATATCCGCCTCTACCGGAAGGAAAACCGGGGATAAAAACCAGGTCAGGATGGGGTTATATAATTAATGTACACAATCGTTGAGTACATATAAAACAAAACTTATATGAATAATGAGACAACACAAGCATGCCGGAAAATAGTTTTGAAATTGTTATCAGATATTTTAAAGTACTGCAGGAATGGCATGATAAAGTACAAAACATCTTTAAGTGTTATTAAAATCAATTAATTCTTTTGCGTTGTAGAAGCACTGGTGCAATAGGTAAATTTTAACAGGATTTGAAGAGATTCAACTTAATAATGTATTTTATACTTTTGGGGAGGGAATTATATTCCCGATGTGACTGCAACTCATTAGGGCATTGCTTCTGAACACTACACACACGCATGACAATCTTCAACACAATCTGAGTAGCACATGCCAGAGTCAGTGTCTATGTCAGCATGAAAGGTGCACGGTCGACTGTTCGATTTCGACGCTCAGGGCTGCATGGCATAGTATCTGCGGTTAGTGTGATGAAGGCTTGGAAGCGTCTATTATCACCAAATACATGGAGAGACGCATCCATAATCAAAAGAAGTCACTCTCCGCATCCGTGGCCAAAAGGAGAAGCCGTCCTCTCAAAACCTCAAAAGCTCGTCTTCATCCCCGGTAGAAAATTTTGTCTTCTGCCAACCGTTAACTCCCTCTCAGTCACTATAAGAATAATCCCTCCTCCTCTAATCGTTCCATAAGGAAGCTTCACTTCCACTCCGTCACTAGAACAAGAATCCCTCCTTCTCCAACCGTTCCATCATAGAAGGTCTCTAGCGCAGCAAACGCGCCCCTTTTATACAATACGCGAACTATTACCTCTGTATCACCTTATTAAAATATGCATCCGACGCATAGGTACGCGAAAACCGGGCTTAAGAGCTATTAGCATTGGAGCCACTTATCCCCTGGAGGGGGATATGACCCAGGTTCACCGGATCAGGCCAGGAGGAGGTTGCGCACGGACCTGGGAGTCGAGGCGGGTGGCGTAATGGATAGCACACCTGTGGCGATTGCAGGATTCCCGGGTTCGAGTCCCGGTCTTTTCCCCTGACTGTTGATATTTTCTCCGTAGATCGAGAATTCTTCCGCGTGACTACACTTCCGTGCGCTAGAGTGCGCAGCCATCATCTATGAGAAGGAAATACTTATTTTTTCGTTACAATAGGAAATGTTTGATATTGCCGAATGACGTGAAATTAATGACGAATAAGATAACTAATATTGTTGCAAAACGTGTTATGTACTCGACGCATGTTGTCACGATTTGTCTAATATTAACCTTAAAGTTTTCGGTAAATCCGAATCTATATTTTTACTATAACAGTAGTACAATATGTTCGTCAAAATAATAAAAAATGTCCGATAAAATCATCAGAATACAAAGTTGAATTATGTATCCCTTTCCTGTTGGTTAGGCCCATTTTTTCTCTCTTGGCGAGCTATATTCTTAAGTTTTACCCTTGTGATGGTATCAGAAGCTTAACTAAAATCCTTCGAATAATCCTTTTTATTATTGTTGAAACCTCATATTTGTAGACGCAAATAATCTCTGAAATGATATCATCTGAAAAACAAGCTGCTGGATAGTATAAAACTCTTTACTTGAATGGTCTGTTTAAAATCGTCTTTATTTGAATATGAATAAAAGTGGGAAAAGGAATCCAATTGTGATAGAGTATGAAAATTAAAGTGCTATTTTAGATATACTCTTGGAAGTAAAAACCTTTTGTATACACCATACTTACATTATAGGCCCTATCAAATTTATTTCATATAAAGCTTTAAAAATGTCTGGTTTAAAAAGCTTTAAGTGTCTGGGTTTACATCTTACGTCTGACCTTTGGAAGATTACTCAACTTTACGACCTTCTTCATAGACAATTTTTATTCACAATTTCTAACAACTTCTGTTCAAGTCTTCATCAGGCTAATACACATTCACTACTTTAATACACAGTAAAATAACAAAAAATAATAAACTGTATGAAATTAACATTAACAAAAAATAAGTGAGCTTTTAATAATGTCTCTATATTCATTTGCAAAATTATATAATTTTTTAGTAGTTTCTATATAGGTAGTTTAGTAGTCTGCTATCTATCATTTTTTTCAAATTTTCAAAACTTCTTAAACCCGGTTCTTCGTTGGTTTCTTTTTCCAAAGATATTTGAATTTTTTGTTACGTTAATCTACTGTCATTCATTCTACCTATCCATTTTACCTACTTCAGAGAAATATAAATATTAACCAATTTGCGATGCCCTTTGGATTTAATACGATATTGCCATCATCTAGAAGGGAAATGTTTTCTTGGCAACAGTCTGAAGGAGATTTGAATTTTTTTACAGTATTCCACATGGTTTTTGTTCGATTTGAGTATCTGTCTGTCATTTTCCCTTATTTAAGCTGCATAGACCAGTGTTCAAAGAATGGATTTATATTTATAATACAGGTACCACCCTGAAATTCGGGTGGTTGGTTATTAAGTTTTGAAAGATATTATAAATGACGCTTGCTTTTCGAAGAAATTTGTGTCCCTTGGGTTATCCATCTATTGTGCTTGTTTACTTTAACTAACTTGCACTTTATGGGAAAGCTAGAGCTGTAATAATTCAAGAATATTGAAAAAAAAAGATACATTGAATTTATCGTTCATGTTTCCACAATTACACACGTCATTCCAAGTTTCCTGTTGTAACAAATATGTTAAAGTGGATACTTTGTTTTCCGTAAGCTGTGTAGATAGATTGCAGAGGATTTTACGTGGTTTTAATTTATCTTTATTAGTCAATATTTGGGCAAAGTGGTCTCTCTATTCCGCGTTAAATACTTTTTTCCATTTGAAGTATTTGTGAATGAGAAATGTAGTGTGCTATTGAAGCTCATCTACACGGAGAGGTAGGAGGTAGGCTATTGTTAGTAGGTGGGCCGGTTAGTTGGGTTTACCAACAACTTGACCCACGTGGAGTGGTTAGTAGAAATAGTAATAGAGTTATTGATACTAGGAGGTGGATAGGGGAAGGAGGATTCGCTTTTCAGTAGTCACAGCTATGTGACATTAATGTGAAAAGTTACAATTTTTTCTGGCCCCACCGGGAATTAAATCCGGGATGATTTGTGAAGAGCAAGAACGCTACCACCTGAGCCACCAGAGGGGCTGTTAAATACTTGGTAAGTATGTGAGAGTTGGCCAGTGTTGACCAATACCTGGTCTAGCATTATTCGAGATGGGCCGATTATTGTAGTAACGAGATTGAAGGAGCTGATTAGATTATTGAATCGATTCTTGTATTTGTGCGCGGAATCAGTTCACTAAGGAAATCGATATTTAAATCACCACAGATAACATTATATTGCATATATTTTCGCATTAGATGTTTTAAAACAATTCCGAAATTCAGAAAATTATTTGAAGATATGATTGATGAGGTCTATAAATACACAAAACTACAATGTCAGTCAAATAAACTGCAGAGAGTTCGAAAATACCATCCAAGGCGTAACCTAACTGTGCAGAAGATGAAATGTCTTTCCTATCGTAAATACATGTACCACCGTGAGGATTATTTCCTTTAAAATTTTTCCTTAACTTATACGACTACTTTATAAATATATGTGCAATGGAGAGGGAAAATAATTAATTCTCTAAATAAAGGTTTTAATAAATTTCGGGGGTAAGATTTACATATAATCCAAACTATCCTTTTTTTCTAAAAGTTTGAATCCTTCGAGCGCATTAGCTCCGCAAGTATCGTAAATGAGAATAAATATATGTAAAATGTAACGCAGCGAGAAACGTGATGACTTATAACGTTGACTAAAATTCGGGAGAGAGATTGTACGGGAGGGTTGTGGAATCGCTACACGTAAACCCCGATGGGAGAATTATGCTGTTGTCAGGGAAGACAGACGGGAGTCTCACTGGCAGCTCCGGGTTTCAGGCCCTCTAGATGAAAAGGTGTTGGAGGTTTGGCGGATCGTAGCGTTCCGCCAGGGCCCCTCTCTAGCTATCGCGTTGCGCCTATTTAACCACTTTTTAGTCGAATCAGCGCATGCCTCCTTCCACCATTGTCAGTCTGTATGTTGGTCAAAACTCGTCACGCTGCTCGCTTCACGACACGATGGTACGATTTGAATGAAACCAATACAATAATTGAATGAGAGGTTAAATAGAATTTTTGCGCATTGACATATTTACGTAGTAAATTTGTGCCATCAGCAAAGAGAACCATATTGCAATCAGATTTGGTGGATGACACATCGTTTACGTACAATAAAAATAGAATAGTGCCTAAAATTGAACTTTGAGAAACTCCGCAAGTGGCTTTTTTTTCTGAAAGATAATGCTGAAGTTATTTATTTTCAACGTGAGAAATTTAAATTTGCTGATGCCTATGTTTCAGATAGGAAGTTATCCATTGATGTGCCAATTCACGAATGCCGGATGAGTGCAGTTTTGAGAGAAGAATTTCGTGATCAATTATATCGAATGCTTTCGATAAATTAAGAAAAATCTCCACAGTCAAGAGAATTGGTAACACCATTAAAAAAAGAAAATATGGCCTGCAAGTTGAAAGGAATTTCATGAAATCGTAGTGATTGTTTGAGAGAACATTATTATGTGATAAGTCTAAAAGTCGCATAAAGAACAGTTTCCAGGTTTTTTGAGGGAGATGGCAATAAGGATATTTTCCAACACTACGTTTATTTCCTTTCTTGTGTAATAGTTTCACTTTAGCTTTCTTAAATATGTCAGAAAACACCTTTTGATAAAGATCTATTAAAAGTATGAGTGGATTTAATACCACGAGGGAGGAAGATTTTACTCTAAATTCAGGTATATCTATCCCTGCTGAAAATTTATGTTTTAATACAGGAATGCCTGCAGGGAAAGGGAAGGGTGCAAAATGAAAATTTCAGGGGGGGGGTCGAATAATGGAGATTTTTTGGGAGTTTATAATATTTTATAGTTAAATAATAAAAGTACCTTCAAAAATATTATATAAAAATAAAAATCATAATAATACACTTATTTATAACTTTACTTACATTTTAAGTGATAAACAATTACCATTCACAATGAAATTAATTTCCGTAGTCTCGCCAACTATATATTTATTGATAGTGCGACCGTCGTCAGTCAACTTTCGACCGCATAGCGGTCATCTTCGGTAATCTAAAATTAATACACCAAAGAGGCACAAAGTATACAGAAAATAAACACAATTATCATTGAAGGGACGCAAAGCGCGTAAATTCTACGTATTAACCTTCCTCCGGACAAGGAAAAGTGGCAAATGCACCCAGCTGTTGACGCCATAGGCAAACGACCTCCGAAGGGTTAGGGGCTGAGGGAGGGTGGCGGAAGAAGAATTCGAAGAACAGTGGTGGAGAGTAAGATACAGCAACGGTGAAATATGAAAATTAGTTTGATCGTTAAGAATAAAATTGTTATTATTGATCTGTTTATGCTCTATAGATAAAATTTATATTGTATTTCAAGTATTCGTGTGTTGTTTTTGGTGTCAAATGAGTGTCCTATTTCTATTAAATGTGAGGCGAAGTTTGAAGTGTTATTGTTATGTGTCCATGTATTTACGTGTCCTTTTATGCGTGTTGAATATGACCGACATGCAACGCGTCACAGTCTCCGCATTGTAGCACGTAAACTCCGTAGGGTTTACGTACTCCGTAATAATAGGGGTGGGATCTTTGATTTTACCCAGTTGCTGTCTTAGGGAATTATTTGTATTGAAAGTAGGGATGATATTGGATTTTTTTCAATAATGTACGCTATTTTTGTGAAATATTACCGAGATAGGGAAAGCTTATGTATGACAGACGTTCATGAAAAATGGGTGTACGGGATGTGTGGAATTAAATCGGAAGTTTGTGGATTTTTCTGTTGATCAATTTATCAATTAACGATGTATTGTACCTACAGGTTGTGACTATCTGTGTGATGGTTGCTATTTCTTTAAGAATGTTCTGTCTAGTGTGGCAGAACGTAAATTTTGTTAATAATAATATTAATTGACCTGTGTTAATTTGAAAATTAATGCGCCTCGACTAGCTCTTTCTCAGGGGTCCACGCGTAATTGGGTTCGTATTGTTTATCTAAGGGAAAGAACCGTACTGGTGTTCCATATACAGGAAAACGATTCAAGAGAAATTAACTCATTAACTTTCATGAACATAAATCACATACAATAAAAAGCCCCTCTTGCTATCCCCCAAAAGAGAACACACATAACTTCTTGCCAACGTAAACATGAAGCACACTGATATTACCGCCGAATTCGGCTTCTCTACAACAAATATGAATTTTAAACAAATTTGACTTCTTGAACAAACATTAAGATAATTTCTCTTTCGACAAATAAAATAAACACTGAATTGACAATAACACTCACTTCTTGAAAATGCTATTACATTTATGATGAATTCAAAAGATATAATTATACGATGTGCTTTCTTCATAATTGGCCCCTCTTCACGCGTCATAAAGTCCAAAGTTCTGGGCCCCTCTTAACAATAAGATCCGCACTCGTCTTCTCGCAATAGCGCATGACGATATGTGTTGGAT
>NNCF01130024.1:2629-52371 GCA_002313205.1 Laupala kohalensis
ATATTCTACTACAATTAACATCCATTATATAATTTAATTAAATAAATTATGAAAGAGGCTAAGGAAACAGGAAAGAGCGAAAGGGTCTAAAGTTTACAGTAGTTTCTCAAACATTTCGTCCAGACAGCGCCACGAGTATATTGGTGGTTGCGCTGTAAAGATGGCAGCAAGTTCGTGTTGGGTTAATTTTCTCGCGTTTCTATTGGCTTGTTATTTCTCGCAGCGAGTCAAGTTGAAATCAATTGAAATGAAATCATGAAATCGTGAAGCAAGATGAAGTATCTTGAAGTTGTGACGATCTGCGAGTTTGAGTTTTGAATCAATTTGAACAATGGAGTACGATGCGTTCTGTAATTTGCGTTCGTTACTTAAATCTGTTTGTGACTTACGAACACTGATGTGTTAGTTCTTTCAGTAATACCACAACTACAGTTTGGCGGCGCTCCGGACATAAAATTCTTTTGCTTGCGTAAATGGGTAAGTAATAATACGTTTTAAGTACTTCAGTAATTTTCTGTTTTGAGTTATTGGCACATAACATGTGGGTAGACGTTGATGAGCTTGGCCACATTGGCTGAGTATATTGTTGTATACTAATAAAAGTTGCATTCTCTTTTTGGCGACAATAAGGAAGTAGATTTATCGGTCCGATAGTGCGGATTATGTTCTGTGCATTTTTCTCCCAAAGACTTGGACGGTAGGTTAAATTACCTCTCTCTTGTATTTTTTGTGGTCAATGAATTATATAAGAAACATTGGTGAATTAAGTCACTGTATTTGAACTGATTTTCACAATAAGTATGTTGACTGATAATATTGTATTCTTTTTTGTGTGTTTTCCAGATGTTGCGATGATGACCTGAAGAGTGATCTCATAATTTTTTTCGTTATGTTAATATGATACAACGGAAATACACTTAGCAGCGTATTTGAAATCAGTCATCAGTGTCACAACTGGAACCTTACTTACATTTATGTATTCGGATCTATGTTGCTCAAAGAAAAGTCGGATGCACGAAAAGCAGACGAATACTGATCTCTTATTCCACTGTGTTCATTCGTAACAGCGCGTAAACGGAAAACAAAGAATGTTGTAATGCCAGTGCGGTAAATACCAAATAACGTTCGTTAAAAACATGAGTAAATACAACTTCGGTAAAATGATATAATACGTGAAAACAGGGTGTACGGCAATTGCCTCCAAAATACGATAATATTGCAAAGGCTTTTCTATGACAATTCTCATTTGAAGACCTGCCAACCCTAACTGAGGAAAATCCAGAAAAACCTGAATTAGGATGATGGCTTAGTACCGAATGCAGATAATACAATAATTTAAAACATTAATCATGTTCTTTCATCAAGATAATTCATAATGTGATATTTTAAAATAATTAGAATAAAAATAAAGACAACACTTTTATACTTCCGAGTGTTGCTCCCACCTGATCCTGTAGAGACCCCCCTTTAAATTTCGTCTTCGGAGACAAATATTGTTGTGCATTCTTCTTCGCGAGGGGTCGCGCAGAGTGTTGCATACAACAGGAGGAGTTGTTGAAGCGTACGAGCGGCGGCCCCATCGCATCGCATTCCGCTGACGTCATATCCGCTGTGTCTCATTACTCGAAGCAATGGAATTCATTAAGTGGCCTTGTTTATGCACGTTCCATGGCATTTCACTCGAGAGGCCTGTCGCGCAGGGTCCCAGCTCAGCCTTCAACGCAAAGAGTACGGCATTTGGATTGTATTCAGATGTGCGTACAACAGATGCCTCGAATAGACAGAACAACAACAACAACTAACTGTCCAAGTATCGAGATAGAAGGAAGAAAACAAAATTAGCGATTTGTGAACTGATAATAATAATAATAATAATAATAATAATAATAATTTACAACGATCTAGAAAAAACAAAGAACGACAAAATATCGAAATATCAACAAAAAGCCTTTGAAGTAAAAATATTCTGGAATGTTCAAAAAGTGATCATAGTACCTATCATTTTATCTACCCTAGTACTAGTACCCCAATCTCTAGTCGATTCCATTGAAAAAAACTCGAAATCAACACCAATATAATAAGTAGATTGCAACACAGCGTCCTTCTGTCCTCAGCCCACATTACCAGAAAGTTCTTGGACCTGAAATTCTTCCTCCCAGCAGAACTTGATTTAATAATCCACTGCTGAGAGGAAAACCAACACAAGTTGAGAGGACTAAATGTAGTAGATAATAATAAACATAATAATATCTGTATTTGGCGCCTTCTCTTGCACTTAAGCACATAAGAACATAACATTATGATTGATGAAAATACAAAAATTATGGAAACACAAAAATATACAAAGGAAAAGTAATAAAATTCGCATTGAAAAAGAAATTTTTGAAAATAGAGGAAAAATATAAAGAAACAGCATATAATTATGGAACATATGAGGCTGACATAATTGAAAACATAGAATAAATTGTTCATGCACATTCACATACGTTGTTTTATGAATCTTCCAGTATTGCGAAGCATCTTATGTATTTTGTGATATATATTTGTTTGCCAAACATACAACGAGTATGTACCCCAAGTTTATTCTACATTTTGGTAGCTCCTAGTGCGAAAGAACGGGAATATTTATGTGTCCGCTGTTCAGGTATAAGTTACCTAAGATTAGTGGAAGAACAGGTATTTAAATCGTAGGTATCAGATAAAAATTGCAAAAGAGCATGTTTTACCGTGGAGTATCTTATGAAGTGACATAATAACTTTTAACGACGTGTCTAAGAAGTAACATTTTATGTATATTCAATCACTCCTCACTATATTATTATTACGTTCTTCCAGTATTGAGGTAACGGGACCCACCATTGATCTATTTATATCTTTGTGTTTTTTCAGCTATTCTGTTAATTTTTGTTTTTTCCTCAAAATATATATTTCTTAGTCATTTTACCTTTAAAATAACCAAATTTTTGGGAAGAAAATGAGTTATCCGCATATTTGATGCGTTAGCAATAGATCCAAATAACGATCCACTCTAATGAGTTTATAATATGGTGATGTTTTGCCGTCTTTATATGCGAAATTGAATTTTTTTATTGCTGAAAAGCAGCTCAATTTTTAACATGCAGTTCTGCGCATTTTAAGTATTTTACTTCGAATCAATTGAGTTTGTTTTTGAAGAGGAAATATTTAAAAAAACTGGTAAGTGAACATCAGAATTATCTTCGTAATTAACAGAACAGAATTGTTCTTTTTCCAAAGTGAGAAACAAAAGGCAGAGGAGAAGCAAATTATCGATGGCATTCATTATTACAGAATAGAAATCTAGAAAATATATAAATGTGACATTGAAAGTTTTGGAAATTGGTGAAATAAGTATGTAAATTAACCAGCAACATTTTTCAGTATTCATTTACTATTCGTAAATTATTGGATAAGATACTGACAATAAAAAAATAATGATATTGATAAGTTTTTTCCATTTTTCCTTGATTGAGAAAAAAAAATTTCCAGCTATGTCAACCGCTTCGTGTCAGTTTTCAATGCATGTCTAATTAACAAAGTAAGTTTGTGTTTCTACGCTTCAAGGCTTCAATGTATTATGTGTTTCTCATCACAATTCAGATGGAATTTTTTTTTGGAAAAGGTGCACTGCGTGTCCTAACTCTTGGGAAAGGAATTAGAAGCAATCTTCGAGGTAACGTGACAATTGCACTACGAGGCTCCTCATTTTTTGTCGCGTAGCGAAGTACAGACGAGTTCATGTACTACACAAGTTCCTTCATTCATTCATTCATTCATTCATTAACGTGCTCACTTTCACGAATAGCACATTCGAGCACAAAATGTCTGTAACCTTTTTTTTTTTGGACAGAAATTACTGTGTGACCCCACATTTTTAAAAACCTTTCCGGGACAAATTTACAGATCCTTAAATTTACTTTCTGTAAATTATATAAAAAATATATTAAAAACTAGAAACGTACACCGTTTCAAAAAAATTCAAAATATCACCGAAACGTTTTTGACAAACAATGAGGTGTCATATAAATACATAAATTTTAGTGTCAAAAAAGCAAAAGTTACAAACTGCTTATGCCCACGTGGAGGACAATAAACTAATTTATTCTCGGGAAGCAAGCAAGGGACGTATTCCATCAATTCCGATCAAGGGCAATTCCTAAGGCAGAGGCGGATTGAAAAATTTCAACATACTCCTAACGATACAAATAGTTCTGTACGTGATATAATATTAACATACTACCAACAAATTTATACTAAATACACAAAAAACGTATAGATTATTCGCTAAATATTATTTATAAATAGTAACTATTAAATAACATTAAATTCCAGGTTATTTACTTTAATAGATGTCACACCTAGACAAGAGCCTAGCACGTCCTTATAAAAAATCCGCCTGTATCCAAAGGAAAATCGGAGAAAAACCCGGGACTACAGGATGGGCAAAGTCACGCAGAAATGTCACTCGTGAGCGTCCTTTCTTAAAAAGAAAAAAGGAAGTGTGGCNTCTTCCTCATTCAGGGCATAAAGTGACGACTTCCTCCTCGAAGATGGCGACTGGATAACAGCTTTCATGAGGACAACAGCTCTAGCAGCTCTACAGCGTCCTCGGGACAGTACTAGAGTAGCAAGAATTGAAAGCACTAAAATATAAACATAGGAACATGTACTTAACGTGATATCAACGTTAGAAAAACATACTTCACCCGCCATTTAAACAATATAATTGCAATTATAATTGATGGTGTAATACATTGCGTCTTATGGAGGAAACATTAATTTACAAAATAAGACCAAATGACGAAAGAGATTGAATTTTACTTTGATTTATAGTAAATTTACATAACTTTTATCTATAGGACATCTGAGAAAAAATATATTTCTCTTTTTACTTTGTCATGTACAAAGTACTCTCAAACAAAGTATTTTAAACGCGAAAAAAAAAACTAAAACGATATTTTTGCGGAAGTATCCGTTTTGGAGACCCCTCATTCCGAAAAACTGGTTTTTGGCTGGACCTCCCTACGGTACGTCCGTCTGTGCGCAGCACCCCTGACCGAATGGGAAAATATTTAGTTCTCATTTTTCGTATTTAGGGCAGAATTTACTTCTGACATATGCACATGCTTTTAATTTTCTTTTTACTTGAACACAAAGGTCACTTTACATGAAAGAGAATATACATTTTTGAATATTTTTCAAAAACTGGTCCAACGATTTTGCTTAAATTTTCTGTATGTAAAGTACAATTAGAAGAAAGTGTGAGGTGGTTGTGTTATCAGACACGAGATCTCTTTTGAAGGCACCAAAGGCATCAACAGTATTAAATCGGAAATTGGCAGAATTCAGTTAATAATTAATTGGCAGAATTTTTCGTGGTGAAATAAATAATATCTCAAACATATACTTTATAATATAGGTTAATTTTAAATTTAAAAAATATGTTGAAAGTTGGGTTGCCTTAGTAAGAAATTTTATGTACCTTTCTTTATACTACTTTTATCTACATGTCAGCCGATATTTCAACATGACATTTAACTTTTCTCCGACACCCTCTAACATGCTCTCGTGCATTTCAAGTGGGTTCCTAAACATTGCGAATATTTTTTTCTGTTCAATGAGAGAGATGAATATTCAACCATGCTTCTTCTTCATTTAAATTCATAATGAGTTATGACGCAACACATATTTCTCGTAGATTTCAGTAACTAGTACCACCTGTACGCTATCGACATAACGTAATATACGCCAAGTGTTTTAAGATTGAGATCATCAATAGAAAAGGAATTATGGTAACAAACTTTTTACTATCATTTACTGTATATTAGAGTGCCTTGACGTGTTGCAGGGGCCGATCCAGACCCTGCTTCGATCTCGACTTAAAATACGAATAAAACGTTGTCCACCGATACCTCGCCTCGCGTTTCGTTATTGAAAACTCTGGATCGCAATGAAGCATTCGAAACTCTTGTAAGTCGTCAAGTACAGCCTACCGACGCCCTACCCGCTGCTACCAACCTAACCGCACAAATTTCCGTGTCTTTATTCATTGATACTATTCTTCTTCATCTTCTCGAATTTTGAATTACTTTAAAGTTTCAATTTATTAGCAATACTTTACGAATAGTTTACAGACATAATAATATTTGTTAAATAATTTTTTTGAGTTAAATACAAATTTGTAATATTCTAATAAAATAGTGTGACACGTAGTTAACTTCTTTATTGTTATAATTTTTCCTTGACGAATCCAGAAATGACAAATCCTAAGCCTCAAAAGACCTTAAAAGTCCTAAATCGGAATTGATGCGATGTAAATTAGTTTATTGTTATCCACGTGGTCATACATGGCAGTTTGTAACTTTTGCTTTTTTTTGACATTAAATTTATTATGTTAACTATTATTATTACCGAATATTTCAAAGAAAAACAAGCACAAAATTCATTGAGATGGGGCAGCGAAATCTCGTGATTATTTTTGATGTCCTCTTTTTAAGTAGGCTGTACACGAAGAGCTATTAAAGAATAAAGAAAATGTGTTCATTGTAATATGAAAACTGTTCGTTTATTCAAGTTTCTTTCAAAAGAGATGGAAATCTAACGAATACTGAACTGAGCACTCACATAACCAACACTTAAATCATTATCAAGTAAAACTCACAAAACAGTCATTTTCAATTTCCCTTCCGCGTTGCATTTGCATTTGTGAAGAGAAAAGCAGACACGCAAAGACTGCAGAGAGGATAATTCCAAACAAATTTGCATCTATATGAGTTCAACCCGAAGAATAAAAAATAACGTTTAGGAAGAGATTTTAAAAAAATATTTTTATTCCTATAGACGTAACATCACCTTTCTTTGCCTCGATAAGTTCAACTTAAGAAAAATAAATCATGAACAGAAATCATACACTGTGTTTATAAGTTTATTGTATATATTAGTCGCAGTAAATTACCTTATTGACCTCAACGTGGTCATACGCAGTTTGTAACAGCTGCTCTCTTGACAATAAATTATTTATATTTTGATCTATTTATTGTCAGTCTTAATGACTTGATGTTGCTATAGAACATGTACTCAATGTAGCCAACGCTTTTACTTTGCCATCCTCCATAAGAGTAATGGTAAGGGTACCTCGCTTTCTGTTGGCAAGACATTCGAACATGAATCCATTGCCAACCTCGGACAACAATTCAATTCGCTAGGAGGCTCTTGTGGCTGTTGCTGTTCTGTACTTTTTCTGTGTCGAGCGCAAGGAACGAATGTTACCTNACAGCATATAGTCACTTTTGTGTGACTGCTATTAATATTTCTTTGGATATTACTTAAATTCTTCGTGACAACGCTTTTTCTGAAATTCTTCTAGCAAGTTGTAGCGGGACGCTTTAACCTCACATTATCGGCTGATGAGAATGACATTGTGGACCGCTACCTGCACGCTAGTGAGTTTCACGGATTTCTTTCGTGGAGGTTGGCAATTTGTTTAAGGCAGCCATATTTAATAATTTTAGGCAAAGAATCGTTACTTTGAGTATAGTCTTAACATAAAACAAACCAGAAGAAAAAAACAACAAATGAGTTACCAACAGATATATCAGGAACCGTTCTGTATTTTTGTGATCAGCTATTGTTTTGTGACGCAATAAAAAATGAGAGCCTAGAGCTCAAGATGAAACTCACTGTGGGCGATGAGATGTTCAAGTGACAAAAGTAAGTAAAAATTTGTTTAAAAGTGTTGGAAACATAATATAAAGTACGTAGTGAATGATATGGCTGCATCGCCAAAATTTCAAAAAAATATATTGTTGCAGCGCTGAGTATCACTTGAATAGAATTTATTGCCAAGGAATATATTGATTCCAATAAAAGTTAAGTCATCTTGTACTTTATCACACCATTGCCGTAGTTCTTTAAAAAACTGATAATTTCAAAAGTATTTTCCTGCGTGCTTGTATTGTGTCTTATTATTCATATAAGTTTAGTTTTATATGTACTCAATTTGGGCAGGGATGTGTACATTAATTCTGTAACCGCATTGTTGCCCGGAGTTTTGTCCGGTTTTCCTTCGGGTAGAGACGGATTCTTTATACAGACTCCCTTGGCTCTTGCCTAGAGACGGCATCTATTAAATTGATAAATCTGGAATATAGTGTTATTCATAGACAGTACTTTCCGAATAATGTATGGTTTGATAATACCCAGTTCTGAAATTACTTTTTTTGTGTTTTATTAAATACAAATTTTTTGGTTTTCTATTATTATTATTATAACATTTACCGAACTATTTTTATTCTTATCTTGGGAAATGTTTAAAAATCCTTAGCCTCTGCCCTTAGGAATTGCCCTTGATCGGAAGTGATGGGATACGTCCCTTGCTTGCTTCCGGAGAGTAAATTAGTTTATTGTCCTCCAGTGGTCAGACGCAGTTTGTAACTACTATTTTAACAATAACATTTATTTATTTCATAATTCATGGGCACCACTATAAATCCAGCAAGTGATATGAAATCTCCATGTTTTTGTCAAACATATATTTTTTTTAAGAATGGTCAATGGATCGTAGTGTGTATAGCGCATGACGTGTTGGAACGCTGCGTTTGTGCTTTGCTTGAGGTCACGGGTTATAAACTCGTTGTGTGACGCTAGACTCGATGCAAAGGAACCAAGAAGATAAAACGAGGCACAATTAGCTACAGCGAGCGGCAACAATCGATCAAGGGATGTGATCCAATCAACAACATTTGCTTTATGAAACGCAAGGAGAATAGAGGAGGGACTAGTGACTTACAGGCAGATAACGTACAGCATTAATAAATTGACAGTTTATGTTCACGTTCTCATTATTTTTAGAACACGCAAACGAATATATGCGGAGGAAAATATATAAGTTAATAATGATAATAAATTTATTGTCAAAAAACTGTACAAACTGTGTATGACCACGTGGAGGAGGACAATAAACTAATTTACTCTCCGGAAGCAAGCAAGGGACGTATTCCATCAATTCCGATCAAGGGCCCTAAGGCAGAGGCGGATTCAAATTTTTTTTGAATAAGTTCCTAGAAAAGATAAAAAGTTAGCTGCGAGTTATAATACATATATAATGTCAATATGTTTGTAATTTAACGCAAATATGTTTGTAAATTTACATGTACAAGTTATTATCGAACTATAGATTATTCTGAGTATAGTGTTTTAAAATCATAAGAGTTGAAAAAACACTAATTCACGATCTATTGTTACAATAAACACGCCCCTAGACAAAGCCTAGAGAACCTAATATCTTCTACTATTTTGACTTCTACTAAATTAAGAAATACGTCTGTTGTGGTAGATTTAAAATTGTTTTTAATGTAAAATACACAACGTCAAGTCTGGTATTTCTCAAAAATGTCAATACATGGCTTGTTTCTCACACTCGCAAACATGTAACATAAATAATCTTTAAAACAATTTCTTCTCAACTAACCAAGAAGCTGATAGAATATAAAATTTAAAAAATATACAATATTTAGAAAATCTATCTGTGTAAGATCGTATGTTTACTGTATTACTAATAAGTATTTGGTAATAATTTCTCAGAAATATCGCTTTGAGTAAATTTTCTCCTTGACTTAAACCGACGTATCCTATTAACCCAATCCAAAGAATGTTATTATCAGTACAATGTGAAAGTATTACACTCCGGTCCTCGAAAATTTAAAGTACCTTATCACACATTAAAGCGGAGAAGGGATAAAGGATAAAGCAGAATTCGTTTGATCAGAGATGAGGGGGGATGAAATAATCAGCCGAGAACTCTTAAACCCCTGATAAAGTCATCGTAAGAATCCTCACTTTTTTAAAAAATGAGACCATATTAAAGTAAATACTCTTTAGTAGGGCACTCTACAATTTGGAATGTTCTTTAATTCAGTATCTTCAGCAAGGACCGTAAATTTGTAAATTCACTGAGTTTAAATTCCATATCACATCCAAATACTTGCCATACCACTTACGAGAAGTTTGCCAAAATTCGTGACAATTACCTGCATTCTTTTTTTAACTATATATTCTTAAAACACCAATTTTTTTCAGATGAACACCTCCATAGTCCGGAGAAATCCCTAATGCAGCATGCCCCATGTCCCGAGCTTTACATTCTCAGATTAGTAGGCATTTTTGTCCCCCCCCCAACTCTTNATTATCGAACTATAGATTATTCTGAGTATAGTGTTTAAAAATCATAAGAGTTGAAAAAACACTAAATTCACGATTTATTGTTACAATAAACACGACCCTAGACAAAGCCTAGAGAACCTGTATAAGAAATCCGCCTCTACCCGAAGGAAAAACGGAGAAAAACCCGGTTTGCCAGGATGGGATACTATTAGTGTAGGTAGAATTAACTCACTAAAATATCTTTAATAGGCATAAACTGAGTAACATGTACTACTTATAGTGATTTAAACTTGAAAAACGTACCTCACCGGTCATTTATATAAAATAATAGCAATTATAAATGATGGTGTAATATATTGCGTCTTAGGGAGAAAACACTTGTTTGCAAAATAAGACCAACACTTGTTTGTAGAGTAAAATTTCCGAAGTATTTTTACATCGTCACCGGACATCTGAGAAAGATATTTCACTTTTACTCGAAAATTACGAAAAATTTTTAAATTCTTTTATAGATTTCAATGAGTCCTGAATATCATACTAAATTACTAACTGATAGATAGAAATTAAATCATGTTTTTCCATCATTATTGTTGTGTTTTATAACAGTTCTAAATAAAAATAAAGGAAACAATTATACATATATATCAGTGATTTGACTTTGACTTGGTCCCTCCTCGCCTTCAGCAACAGTGAAACAGAAGATGTAGCACCTGAGATGGAAGCATTGCTGCATCAGCATTGTTTGGATGTGTTTGAGGATTCCGTGGCTCTCATTGGCTCCGAGAGCACGTGCAGTCGTTCAGGGAAGGAGGCTGGTTGGCTGCCAACGATCGATGGGACGCAGCTTTGAGGTCCTTTGAAGCAGCGAGTCATCGGTGCAGATTACAACACTCAAACTCCTTGGCTTAGGGTTTCACGTGAATCTCGTCGACTGAAGTCGTTGCCAACTAATCACGAAACTTGGAAATATTCACAATAGTAGTTCTTATAAATTAATAATTCATTCTACTGATTTTTTAAAAATCGGACGAGAACAATTATTTTGTGATTTTAAAACTTAATAATTAATTTTGACTGTCGTTTGACTCCTTCTTTCACAAGGGTCGCATTGTCTTCAGTCACGTGAAAATCTTAACGTTATCGCTTTCGCATTTCCCTTCGCCGTTTTAGTAAGTTTTTATTCGCTATGTCAAGCCGGTTCGTTAAAATATCAAAAAAAACATGTTCCCGCGAAAGGTTCTCCAAATAAGCCCACAGTAATTTAAAGTCAAATAATTCAAAATTTTGCACCGTAAGAGTTTGAAAATTGATCGCCACTGGATTGAGAATGGTTCAAACTGTCATTTAAAACATTTTTGGGGGTACTTAAACCTAGTCGTTCTGACGCACATAATACCTTAAGACCTAACGGCATTTTAAATTGTTCTCCTGATTCCTTTAAACTTTGAATTATTAAGAGATTTACTGCTTCGAAAGCGTTTTGCTGAGAGAAGATACGACTGATAAGAGCTGCTCACCTCTAGACGGTTCGGAGGGTCACTGATTTGCAGTCTGTTTGTCTACTACGTGTCTACTGATCCAAGAGGTCAGCTTCTACATGGTAATCAAACCCTTCTAAAAGTGGAGGATAAGATGTGAGAAAAGTGATGACATCTTGTAAAGAACTACGGGGCACAAGAAGCTCAAGTGAGAAACTGGACAACCGTTCCCGGAGGATATATTTTGAAATAATATTTTAAATATTTATTTCACTTGCAAATTTCGAATAAAACGCAGTAATAAATTCATCTAGCGATTTTGAGCATGAATAGAGCACTGAAAGAGAACCAAAATATATAGAGGAGCACAGACCAGAAATGACCCTGTGCACCACTTGTTTAATTTACGCCCAAAACTAAATCCAAGAAACAGTAATAGGAGAAATTTACACAATGACACACAAACACTATTGAGTATTTGAGTATTTACATTAATATTGTATCACATCATGTTTCTGTGATTTCTGCCTTTGTCTAAATACGCGCACTAAGCTCAAGGTCCCGAGTTCGATTCTTCCATTTTCGTTCAACGTAACATGTTTCAGATCGTGTTTCTTCATTGTTCTGTTGCTATGGTGATATTCGCTGTTTCTGTTTTCGTGACACCTGACAAACGGCTCCAGTGCATTGAAAGAATGAAAAATAAATAAATTTCAATCGTCATAAGAAGGATTGTAAGTTTCTATCATGATAATTAAAATATTTTAAGTAGAAGAATATGTAAAAAAAACTTCATTTCTTATAAATCATTGTAATTTATTATACTCTTTTTCCTTCTATAATGTTATCAATTATTTATTGCGAAATACATTTCAATTATTATTTACAAAACGTTTTTCTAGACTTAAAAAAAAATAATCGCAGGGAATCACTTAACATGGTTCAAATAAGTCAAACACATTTTGCATTCGAATGAAATAGATGAATTAAACACTTAAAATCAAAATTGGTAACGAACATTCAAATTAGGTAAAACTAATTACTTCATTTTGAGAATTACATGTTAGGAATAAAGTTCCTTATTATTCAAGGTAAACAGAATAGGAGTGTGGAATATTTTGTTCTAAAGTGATATCTTTCCTGATACACAACGACATTAGTATAAATTTCATAACTAATTAAAAACACAAATTTCTCGACATGACGCGAACGGTGCACAATACACTAAAAGGGGTTTTTGGAATCGAATTGTTTTAAAATAAATAAAACTAGTGGTGCAGAACCATTGCACTTTGTACTTTCTCTCATGTACGTTTCTCCATCTGCAACATAAGAGAGTGAGAAAAAATATCGTACAAGTGTTACGCAAATGTAATTTCGTTGTAGACAGAAATTGATGTATCTTCGTATCTGCAGTGCGTTTGCTGTCCTCCTATGTCTTTCATTTCAGTTAACGAAAAGCGAATTCTACGTCTACTTGGTCCATTTACATGGCTAAATATTGTTCAAGCTTCTTGAAACAGTAAACTATATAAGAGTAGCAGACAGAAATTATTTTACTGCGTCTATAACAAACTTTAAAGCGAAATACCTATAATGCAGATGAAATGTATACTAATTATACTGTACGTAGAGTAAATTTAAGCAAAATCGTTGGAGCCATTTTTGAGAAACATTCAAGAGAGTATTTTGACCTCCATGTGAAAAACCCTTTGTTATAAAGTAAAAAAATTAGAGCATGTATAGACAAGTAAATTCTACCGTAAATACGAAATAAGAATTAAATATATTCATCCATTCGCTCAGAATCGCTGCGGACAGACACACGGACGTTATGCCAGAAACTACTTTTCCAGAATCAGAGATCACCAAAAACAGATATTTCCATCAAAATCTCGTTTTTTGATTTTTTTCACGATTACAATACTTTCTATATACTAATGTGAAAAAGTAAAAAAACTACAACACAAGAATGTTGTTTTTAGAGTACAGAAACTGGTGTAGGAGCCGCAGTCACTTGCTCCTACATATACTCTCCATGAATTCAGAGAACGCATGTCAAAATCCGGCGTGTCGCGTATGTTATGAATAAACGATACCGTCACCAAGAGTGATACACTGTTGATTCTCAATATATACATGTCAGCACGCTACCTGACTCACCTCGTGACAGTGCGCTACCAGACTCAGCTAGTATCAGTGTCCACTCAACNTGATTCACAATATATACATGTCAGCACGCTACCCGACTCACCTCGTGACAGTGCGCTACCAGACTCAGCTAGTATCAGTGTCCACTCAACCAGCGTCAGTGTGATATCACGTCTCCGCTCTCAGCTCAGAGTGATCAAGATTTCGCTACCGACGTGAACTCGTGAGTTAATACTCATAACAAACAACAGTTCTCTTCAAGGAAGATCACGGACTTTACCAATTCGCGTGCCCCTGCTGTCATTGGACATTAACTATTTCTACTGACCTTTCGCATACTACGGAAATAAACAAGTCCTGTTCACTTCTTGAAACTCACAACCTTTGAGTAATATTTATTTGTGGAACGGGGATTTTTATTATTTCTCTTTCTCCACTGGAATTTTTAGAACACGTGGAAATCCGCAGTTTCCTCCTTGGTTTGAAGAAAAGGATTGAAGTTACAAAGGACAACTTTTCTACATGTTGTCCTCGGGGAAATCATGGCTCAATCTCTTTGAAACACATCTCAAAAGGGAGAGATTGATATTTCGAATTTTGATCTTTCAAACAGGAAATGGCGAGAGATTTATTTCTCGTCGCGCGATCCAATGTTCCACTTTTTCAACATATCATATTCCAAGACCTAAAAAAGTCAATACAGCTGCGGAAAGAATATCTTCAGAGCTTCAGAGAATTGTGTCACAAAATCGAGTGTTTTCTTACAGAAATAAATTTTGTTTACAACACGAGATTGAGACAGGGAAGTGCAAAAATAATGAACTTTATTTTTTGTGAAGATATTACAATCATTTTTATTTATTTTCTGTTTAGGGGCTGTCTCATTAATACTAACTAGTGTTATTAATATCAAATTTTGAGTTATCTGAATAGTTTCATTTATTCGCAATATTTTCTGAAAAATCGTTCTTTAATGTAGTTTTTTTATAATTATAAAAAAAATATATAAGTTATTTACTATGTTAATCAAAGTACAGAAAATAAAATACGGATATTACGTCAACACAATAGGAAGAATTTTTATTCTCATGTTAGGGGACTCATGCCATTGTATTGCTTTCGAACGTTGAAATTGTTGAATCCTTAGCCTCTGCCTTAGGAATTGCCCTTGATCGGAATTGATGAGATACGTCCCTTGCTCGCTTCCGGAGAGTAAATTAGTTTATTGTCCTCCACGTGGTCACGTGACGCAGTTTGTAACTATTGTTTTTTGACAATAAATTTATTATTATTATTATTGTTATCGTTTTAGACACAAAACTAAGCGGAGAAGCAACGAGAATTCGCGTTAGAACTAAAACATTGTGATAATCTTTATTGATTCCTTCTTTCTCTTGGAAAATGTGTTTTATGCCACCGGAAGATTCAGCAGCGAAAGGAAAAAGGAAAAAGGAGAAGAAGAAGAAAAACTCATTTGGAAAAAGTAGTAGGAAGGTAGAAAAAAAATAACTTTCGGGAAGTTTATTTTCCCAAGAAAAATTGGTAGCGGGAACTGGAAAAAATGTAATCAAAGCTCAAGAGATATATTACTCTCTGAATCTTCAAATGCTATATGATATCTTTTATGAAATATACTCAACCTACAGCACTCATTGAATAATAAATTTATTGTCAAAAAAGCAGTTACAAAGTGCGTATGACCACGTGGAGGACAATAAACGAATTTACTCTCCGGAAGCGAGCAAGGGACATATCCCATCGATTCCGATCAAGGGCAATTCCTAAGGCAGAGGCGGATTCAAAAATTTCAGCAAAAGTTCCTAGATAAGATATAAAGTTAGTTGCGGGTTATAATACATATATGATGTCAATATGTTTGTAATTTAACGCAAATATGTTTGTAATTTTACATGTACAAGTTATTATCGAACTATAGATTATTCTGAGTATAGTGTTTAAAAAATCATAAGAATTGAAATAACACTAAATTCACGATTTATTGTTACTATAAACATGCCCCTAGACAAAGACTAGAGAAACTGTTTAAGAAATCCGCCTCTACCCGAAGGAAAAACGGAGAAAAACCCGGGCCAGGATGGGAAAAACCCGGGCCAGGATGGGGCCAGGAATAAATAAAGAAATGAAAAACAATTTTAATGTTCTTTTTTTTCGGAATTGGAAATATGCTTCATGTTTTTGTTTTTTTCGCACACGTGTTGGAAAACTTTATAATGGACTTTTAAAGCACCACGAGTCAACTTGCGACCAACTTAATTTCCCTGTCATGAGGTTTCAACATTAACGAAGGAACTTGCCCTGTCTCTTATNCCAACTTAATTTCCCTGTCATGAGGTTTCAACATTAACGAAGGAACTTGCCAGATGTTTGCTTTCCTCCGCGGAAGACGCTACAATTTCTTGAAAATGGCGATATTTACTTGAGAAAGTTACTTGACAAAATTCGTATTTTAAATTTCTTCCGCACTGTCGTTTGCATAATTTCGCTCTAAAGTGGAAATTCTGTGAGGGTTCTTTGCGTAACGTTAAAATCTTCCTGTACAGAACTGTCCTTGACTTGTGTGGACATAGAGATCCCCACAGGGATTTAAATAAATATTTCGCTTCAATGAAATATTAAAGGCTCCATATAAATATAGAATTTGCTTTTCAACATAGAAGGAAAATATATTGAGGTACAAATCTTACGTTCTCTACATCTTGTTAATTCAACTCTAATTAAAATTCCCTTGAACTCATATTTATGTATTTTATGATTAATATTATAATATCTGGTACAGTAGGGGTCTTACAATGAGAGCTTCATGAGTAATTTGAAAAATTAGCCGAAGTATTTTAACAAGAAATTTCTCGTGTGAAAATAACCTTTCGCTTAATATAATACTGTTCACTGCTGTTCCGAGGTAAAAGGTTTTTGGTACATAATTTTTATAACTTGTCTTGTATTTGTTAGATAAGTGTTACTTACGCAAAACACCTGTTAATTAACTTAATTAAATAATTTAAGTTAATTACATAAATGTACAATTATATAGGTCCTGAAGATGAGGTCGTACATAGACCTCGAGACGTTGACCGTTATTTCAAGACCAACAAGTAATGATTAAATCATATGCTCTGTAAACTTTGAAGGTTTTGATTGTCCATAATCTGCACTCTGTTTAATCCTTCTGAAATTATATAAATAGACAAAACCAGAGAAAATTTTGTGTTTATGACTAAATATTACACAAATTACAACAAAATTATCTCAATCTTGTGTAATACTTAACTGTGGTATGAAAAATTATGATTTGTACAAAATTTCTGTTATTCTTTTTTTTTTCATTCTTTTGTCTTCCAATTTGTACGTTTTTTTATGTTTATAGATTTTTTTTGTAAATTTGGTATTTTTTGTATTTTCACCTGACATAAGTG
The DNA here is from genome assembly GCA_002313205.1 of Laupala kohalensis. Lineage (NCBI taxonomy): Eukaryota > Metazoa > Arthropoda > Insecta > Orthoptera > Trigonidiidae > Laupala > Laupala kohalensis. The sequence continues at coordinate 19,872 of NNCF01130024.1, forward strand.
ATGATATGCCACATATCTCGAAAGGTTGTAAGTTCGAAGAGAACTTTACTTTATTAAACTCTAAACTAATCCTAATAAATTAGAGTTACATTGTGCTAATTAATAATAATAATAAACATTAGACAGATAAGTCACGATATAATTTTAAAGAGACTGATTGTTCAAAATTGAACGGCATAAAACAATGTGACCAAAGACTTAAAATTGTGAGATTGTGAAAAGGAAATGGGAGCGTTACCAGAACCAATTCTTGCGCTTCGGCCAATTATTTATTATTACTTTGCCAACGTTTCGGTGACGAAATAACTTTTACATGTAATTTTTTGCGTAAAATTACAAACATATTGACATTCTATTAGTTTTATAACTCGCAGCTAACTTTTTATCTTATCTAGGAACTTTTGCTGAAATTTTTGAATCCGCCTCTGCCTCAGAGCCCTTGATCGGAATTGATGGGATGGATAAAAATAAAATAAAAAATATTTATCAGTAATTGCTTGGCTTTAGGTCACAATTTATATNTAATCACGTTTAAGGCTGTCTCTTATACACATCTAGATGTGTATAAGAGATATATATATATATATAATAAACATGTGAAACTATTCCCCTTAAAAAAAGTTGAAAGATGCGCTGGTTTTTTTCGTTCCCAGTCTTCGTGGTTGGTGGTGGTGAGGATAACACGTGTCCTCCTCTCGTGAGAATCCTTTTTTCCCATGAGGACGTGTGCAGAGAAATTGAAAGAGCGTGTTATGAATCGATCGATTCCTCCACAGAGTTTGGGGTGAGGGGCTTAAGTGCTCCAAACTTCCGCTTTCTACTTCCGACGCAAAGGGCTTCCGGCCTCATAAGGGGAAGGTGTCGAGGAAATGGTTGCGCAACGAGTGGGATTCAACCAATGGAAATGCAGAGGATGCTTCTTGGAACAAACATTGGAAGCTGGTGGACTTAGTATTGATCTAATAGTTCTCTGTTGTAACCGTTCGAGTTCTCTTTCCGCTGTAAGCGAGTGCAGGCGCTGGAATAGTTGTCACTGCGAGAGTCTTAGGGTTAATAACTCCAGTGAACCTAATGAGCATTAAACCACGGTTTTCGTTTCAAATTTTCAAATCCCAGTTTTAACGTTTCATTAAGAAAATGTGAAATTACGAAAATGCTCCACACACTTCACGATGAAAATACATTTTCAAGCTATTGGCCACACTATTGGATAAATGAAGTAGGAGGTGAAAACCCTCCAAATCTGCAAATTATTCCTCACAATCTCAATATAGTTCAGCAAAGTATGAAATGTGTAGTATATTGCAATGTAATATAATAATAAATTTATTGTCAAAAAACAGTACAAACTGCGTATGACCACGTGAAGGACAATAAACTAATTTACTCTCCGGAAGCAAGCAAGGGACGTATTCCACCAATTCCGATCAAGGGCCCTGAGGCAGAGGCGGATTCAAAAATTTCAGCAAAAGTTCCTAGATAAGATAAAAAGTTAGCTCCGAGTTATAAAACTAATAGAATGTCAATATGTTTGTAATTTTAAGCAAAAAAAAAAAAATTACATGTACAAGTTATTATCGAACTATAGATTATTATGAGTATAGTGTTTAAAAATCATAAGTGTTGAAAAAACACTAAATTCACGAATTATTGTCACAATAAACACGCCCCTAGACAAAGCCTAGAGAACCTGTTAATTAAATCCGCCTCTACCAGAAGGAAAAAGGGGAAAAACCCGGGCCAGGATGGGGCTACAGAATTAATGTACACAACCGTGCCACGTTGAGTACAGATAAAACTATATTAATATGAGCCATAAGACAACACAATCATGCAAGAAAATAGTTTTTGAAATAGTAGTACTTCAGTATTAGGAAATATGTATATTAAGGATTTGAAATTATACACAACTCGACTGTTTGCGATGCGCGCATCAAAAAATGAAATATATATGTTTAGCCTTTTCTCTACTTCTACGTAAATAAACTACGTATGACCACGTGGAGGATAATATACTCTTTTCACTCTCTGGAAACGAGCAAGGGACGTATTCCATCAATCCAGAACAAGGGTTCAAGTGCTGTGGAGGATACTTACATAAAAATAATAACATTTACGTACTGTTTCAATTTATTATTCCAAAATGAATCGTAGATAGAACAAGCAGTCAAAATTTGAGATTAATAATAACAAAATTATTAGACGATATTCCCGCGCCACTACTCGGTGGAAAACCGGAGGAAAACCCGGGCCACTTCTACTTGTTTGAATACGACTCTCCCGTATCGCATTTGATCGTGGCGCGTTGGAAGCGCGGTGGTGAGAATTTGAACTACCATGAAATGTAATCATCCATGAAATTCAAAAAGTTCGAGAATATTATTCTTTAAGAAAATTTTTCGGCGAATTAATATTTTACGCGAAGCAAACGAGTAAGATCGTGTAAGTGATACAAGCCATGTAATACAAGCCGAAGCCCCTTCCACAACAACAAAAGACTAGTATGGCGGCGAACGGCAGATTCTATCGCGTAGGTTTTATTATAAGTAGTGAAAGTTATTTCACATTTAATACAAGTGTTAAAAGTATTGTGTGCTTCAATTTTAAAAAAGTTTATAATAAACACCATATGTGTTAAATTGCTTTGTGTCTTTGTGCAAATAAAATAAGTAAAATGGATATTTGTGGACAAATTTGAAACAGGATCTGATAAATAACAACAATTAAGTTAAAAACGTAATCGCAGTAAATTCCTATTCGTCGAATGAATGTGTCGTGTGCGTTTTTCTGAATAATTAGTTCAAGTACGTATTTGTAATTTATTTATATTTGCAAAGATGTTTATTATTTACGTTGCCAAACTGGGATTATGAATACGTGTGATATTTTGAAATGTATGATTTTCCTTAATTTGTTTGATATTACTCGCTTTGAATGTTTTTGTAGAATTCAGATAGTAATTCGTTTTACGATCTTTAAAAGTGAAAAGTTTAAAGGTGATCATTATACATTACATATTGTGTTTATTTTATCAATAAGGTCTGGACAAGTTAATTGGAATGTGCAGTAGGCGGTGGAAATTTGTACCGATTCCTTGATTGCTTTTAAAATTTTGTTTGCTTTCTTAAAATATTTCGCTTTACTCAAAACAAAATAATTTTTACCATGAAATATAATCGTAGATTAATTTTATAGTTCTCGACAATGTTTTAAGTTCTACTATAAACGTATTTATAAATATTCTTAATAATAAAAATGGACCGATTTTACATTTTGTATACATTGCAAAGACACTAAACCAAAAAATGTGAGTACAGTTTTCTAAATTTGTGTAATTTTAAAGGGTTTTTTTCAGATACAAAATTTTAGTTTGTTTCAACGCTTCTCGTGAAATAGTAATTATATAAGTCAAATCTCTATTATACATATCATAGTAAGTTAGTATTTGTTTTATTCTATGTATCTTTTGCAAGAATATGACCTATTGTTAACTCCTTCAATAAAGTAAGCCATGAGCATATCCACTCCAGGAATAATATATCAATATTCAATAAAATAATGTGTATTTATCGATTTGTTCTTTCATTTCGAACGTGTTTCAGTATTTCTGTAAGTATTTAATTACCAAATAAAAGTAACAATGTAACACACGACTCGAAATTTTACATTAATATTTTTCCAGTCTCCAGAAAAGGTACTTGTACTACTCGTAAAAGCATGAAACTTGGTTCATCTCGTAGCTGGAGAATGGCAATGAATGTTAAAATTCCGTAAATTTAAAAATTTAAAGTTTTTAATACATATTTCGGTGATTTAATATTACGTAAATTACACGAACATTAGCTTGTGGATGTGACATGCCAACTTGTCAAAGCCACCTCGAATGTTTGTTCACAAAAATTTTGTGCAGTGGCGGCGAATGGCAGAAGAATCGTATTGGGATCTTCATGAAAGGATAGTGCAAGTTATTTAAGGTTACCATTCGACGAATAAATTATCAATATCCAATACAATTGTGCATACATTGAGAGAATTGTACTTTTATTTCGTACGTTGTTAGGTTTTATTATTATTTAATTATATATCAGCAGGGAAAAGATGTAACACATGACTTGAAGTTTTACAATAATATTTCTTGAAAGGACATTGTTTTCCAGCTTTAAGAAATTAAGGTGCGTACGATAAATCAAGAAAGTGCAAAGCTTGTTACATAAATTAATAATAATTAAATCAATGTTACCTAGTGCAGTGACAATAAACAAGCTATAAGCATAATTTATTTTCTTAATATATACATTGGCAACATTGGTACGCATGTACCAAGAATTTAGAGAAATATAATTTAGAATGTTTACGACAAACATCTGCGGAATACATTTTATTATTTTAAAATAATTCATGATAGTAAATACATCCAATAAAGCAGTCATTTTGCAGCAAATTTATATTGCTATTATACGGTGCCGCAAAGACCTATTTTCTACTTTCAGATATAGTGTCACCAAATGCACTCCGCGAACGATCTGCGCGGTGAATCATTTTAACTTGGCAAAATAAGGATTTTTCCTCATTGCACGGGCGCAGCCCGTTATTTGGGGGTCTGGGAGTGTAACCCCCAGCGAGCAAAAGGCGAGTGTTGCTAGAATAAAGTTCTCCAACGGTGTGGTTCGGTTTCCGACCACCCTTCCCGGGGAAGCGCTACAAACATTCCCAAATTGTTGGCATGATTTTTTTGCAATTTATTTGTGTTATGAGAAGGTCGTATACATTTGATATGCAGTAGTATATGAGTAAGATGATATTATCCGATTACGAGAATTTTGAATCAATATATCGAACTCGCAAACTGAAAAATTCCTGTGAATTGAAGATAATTAAAACTTTTAGTTTGAGGATACAATTCAAGGATTAAACATAATTTTTAGATGCTCTGCTATATCACTTCCGTATTTTTAATGGGTGAGACCACGCATAATTAAACGGGTATTTTTAAAACGAGCTTCCAAGAGTTGATAAATATTCATCCACAGGTTTCATACAAAACATTGTACAACACAGAAAGGAAAATAAACTTTTACTTTAATGAACTGAAAATGACACTGTGCAATTAATAAGGAAAAGATAAACAGAGAAAATTGTGATCACACATTTCAAAAGTTTTGGCATAGCTGAGATGTTATCCTGGAGAAATGTCTTAATTCTGAAAGGACAGTTATTAGAGTTAAACATTTTGTCACTCACAATGTAAAAGTTGCAGAAGAAGAAAAGTGTTTTGAATTCCGACAACTAATCTATTTCTTTATAGACTTAAAACATCCCCCTTTCATAAAAATGTTGCATTTCTTGTCCAAGATTTTTCTGCGTATTCCTCTTATTTTTCTGGACGACTAAGACCCAATTTCATCAAGTTTGTTTAATGCCTCAAACGAGATTTTCTGTGCAGTAAATCGGGATTATCGAAATGCGCGTTCCACCAAGTTCGATTTACTCTTAAACGCTCGCTAAGACCCTTCAATTACCAGCGCAAATCGCGATTTTATTCAGTACTACAAGAAAAACGGCGTCTATTTTGCTTGTTTGCTGTTACTCGGTTTATATGTTATGTTCAGTGGCTCGAAGGAGACCCGCTGCTGCGTCAGATGCCCGTTGGTGGCGCTGGTGAGCAACAAGATGCGTTTTCCTCCTGTCATTTGTCTCCCAGTTACCCATAATGCACTGCAAAACCACTACCAACCTAAAAAATTCTTCAGAAACATTCATTAACATAATACACGATTAGTTTCGCTTTTGGTGAAACACGCATAAAATGTAATCGCGATTCCATTTACCTAATCGCGTTTAAGGAAATCGCGATTATTCTACATTTAGTGAAATGGGGCCTTAGAATACGTTTTCTACCCCTTATAATCAGAAGCGTTATTTCAACTCTTTTTTGTGTGTGACTTGTGTTTCCAATGAGACAAGAGGTATGAGAAGCATGAAGTGATTGCAACTTATTTTAGAATTAGCTGACCCTCACTGGTGTCGCACTGGTGTCACCTCTGGTCCTCATAATCGGGTTTGATTCACTTTAGGCAAATACAGCACGCTTATATTTTCCGCAGTATATACGACGATACGTCTAACTTGAGAAGATTAACATGTGATTTTATTAGCAGTTTTCACTATCACAATTTTCCTTTATTCTTGCAGAGGTATAAACATTACACATTGTTCATTTGGCGAACGTTTGATGAATCACAATCAGTGCGCACGTACTCCCGACTGCATTAGCAGAATCCTCGTAGCTTGACTTACGAATCGATGAAGGGCGCAAGCGTGAAACATAAAGTGAGGTTAAGACCGAGCTACAAGTGATTGTTCGGCGACACAGAGAACCTCTCGTGGCAAAGTCTCAACTCATACTGATTGTAGTTTGTGGCTTCATTATTTATCATTTCCCTTCTGTTTGTTGACTGTAGCGACGGTCACTAATGTCTAAAATTGACATGCGATAAAAACGAATACTTCTTCGAGAATCTTCTAGATCATAGAAAACACTGCGTTACTAAGTGTGATACAAATATACTGCAAGTATTTAAAGCGCACGCGCTATGAGAAATTAAAATGTGATGAAGGTCTCCTGATACACGGTCGCCAAACATTCATAAACCATATTTTTCTAAAATAAATATCACGCATTCACAGTTAATAACATCAATAATATAGGAAATTTGAAGAATGTTTCTTACGGAGTATCTACAATTCCAAATCAACATTCTTAGAAATTTGAATAGTCTGTTTTCAAAAGGTTGTTGTATTTACAGAATGTTCTTGTTCCGTACCACGCATGTTCTTGTCCTATATAGGTAAAACAAACAACTTTTATGATTTTTGCTGAGATGCGATAAAAGCAAATGTTGTCTTTCAATTATCTGATGTTGTGTTTTGAGTTGCGATACCAACACATGTTATGTAGTGAATTTTTAAACAAGTTGGCAAACGTTCTATAGTATTTTATAACTTTTAAGGAACGTAAATATATAAATATATCGTTTCTACGCGTTAATAAAGATTAATTTTTACATGGATCCATGATTCGTAGGTTTTACTGTAAATTTTATCATTTCTTTCTTAACGCGTAAGTTATTGTTAAGACAAAATCGTCTTATCCCGTTTACAATACAGTTGTGACACGGATTGAAGGGTTTCTATTGTAGTATCTATTTCATTGGAGGAGCTAAACCTCTGAGAATAATTCACACACCAACGATGAATGAACAATATTAAGAATGTAAGAGAATAAATATAATGAAAAAAAAATATTTCTATTTAGCGTATTAATAATTTATCTATCCGAAACTTTGATTACATAAGGAGTGATGACAGATTATGATTGTGCAAAAATAAAAAAATGACACATCAATATAATATTCATCACAATCTATTTATTCTTTGCGTGTCCAACTCTCAAGCTAAATTCTCCCCCCTCCCAAAATTAAAAAAATATCAACGAATGTTTTAAATTTATGATTTTGGAAACTCTCTTGGAACATTCCCAATTAAGTTTCATCTGATCCCTAGGAGCCTCTATCCTTCCCAGTTTAAACAGACAACAGTAAATTCTTCAAAGTCAAAATTTCCATTCTACTCTTGTCTTACATCTAACAGTCGCTCAATGTAATCCGAAGAGAGAAGACGAGGATTTTTATCCACGTGGAAAAGGAAGGCTGAACGTCCAATTCGTGATTTTACTTTTTTTGTGTGTGTTAATTTTAAAACTTTTCAATGCGTATAATATTTAATTTTATATTACACTTTCTTAGCAGCGATCGAACAATAACCCTTGTGCTTGTTTTCAGCACCACTTTGGAGGAATAGGTATATTATAGGATTTTATAGTTTTGAATTTAAGTGATGGAAGAAATTAGAAAGACCCATCCCTGTCTTCTTCGTTGAACTGCAGTCTCTCCTTAAAAAAAAATAACTCTCTACCCCCCTCGCAACTCGGACCTTGCATCTTCCTACAGGAGGGAACTTTCTTCTTGTTTGACCTGTGACGCATTTGATATATAATTCCAGTCTCCTACCGTGGTTTCCTTCAACTACCATCCTCCTCTATTCAAAGCAGTCCACTCCCTGCCTTGACCTCCCTGTGCGCTGCAGTGGCTGCGCTATGCAAATAAGGGATGCGCTTGGATACGAAGACGTGAGATCACGCTCACGGCAAAGCATTCGATCAGCTCTCAAAGGATCAGATAGGGGTGAAAGAGGAAAGAGACCAAATCATGAATCGATGTAAAGCACTCGCAAAAAGGCTAATATTCATCGTCCTGGCGTGTCAACTACTCTTTGCCAAAAAGGGTCATATCATTCTGGAATTCTTTTGTATAACTCCCTTGGGATCCTGTGAAGTATGGTCTCTTAAGTATCGTTTGTAAATATGTTTAAATTAATTGTATATATTCGTGTCCTGACCGTTGGTTTCCTGTGGTTCCCAACGGTGCTCATTTAATCGGTAGTTGCAGCATACTTAAAAGATATTTTACAACTAAATAAAACAATATTAAAGATGCACTAAAGGATGCTAAATAATAATAATACGATACAAATCACAAGTAAATAAAATTACTATCATTTTAAGTTCAAAACAAATATTTCCAAAAAATTAAAACTGCAACTATCCGTTCAATGAGAGTGAATATGCGCAGCCCACGGCTCTACTTAATGGGCATTTTACAGGCATACAGGCAACAAAAAGCCTCGTCACACATTTGTACGTAAATAATATTTGTAAATAAAGCGCCCTATTGAAATGAAATAATTCCCTTCCAAAAAATATAGAAGTGATTAATAAATTGAATCTCTTCAAAAGCATTCTAATGCGCTATTGCTTCTATAGTGTGAAAGAATTTACTGACTTTAATAAACAAAGACGATGAGAGATTCAATTTACCAATAAATATTGTATTTCGTGTAATTTCGGATGATGTAAGTGATGTTAATATCTCTTACACTTTGTCACGCCATTGTTATAGTATTTTAGACACTGATTAAATTCCTTTAAGTTACATGCACGTTGTTTTTTATCCTTTTTATTTCTAACCGTACGCAACCTTGGCACTTTGGTTGAACAAATTATGTCTGCAGCCCCTTTCGCCCTGTCCCGGATTTTCCATTGGCGGAAATGTCATTTTAGTACTTTTGTCATTATTAACCTCTAATTTTCATTACACACAAAATATCTACAACTCATTTTGTAATAAAAAATTGATAACGCTATGTATTTTTTTTTAATATAGATATTAAATCTACCACCGCCTTCCGCTTGTTTCTGGAGAGTAACTTAGTTTATAATCTCCCACGTGGTCATACGGCTTTTTTGACAATATAATTTATTTATTTATTTATTTATTCGTTTAACAGTATTTTTTCCACTATGAAGAGTGCTAATAGATCGCTTTGCTACTCCGTGTTTTTTGCCCTTTTTGATTCTTTTATGTAAAATTATTCTAAATATTCACATATCAGTTCTCACATATTTTTCATTTTCACATTTTGTTAATTTCAAAAATTCAATACCTCAAAAAAAAAAAACTCACAAAAATACACGGTTTCAGTATTGTATTCTAATATCTACGTAATTAAGAAAGAATTATATTAAAAGTCGGGTAGAAGCAACATACACTTCACACAGACATAAACAAAGCTTAAAATCAAGATCTTTGAATTCATTTTTAGGTTATGTTGTTGAAAACAATGTTTGTAAAAGCATTTAAATAATTGTACTTTAACGATTCGGTCACTTCGTAGATGATTCGTTCAGTGGATTATTGTCGTTCCGCCTGTAACGAACTCTCGCGGACACATCAGTAAAGCTTCATAGTCAAGTCATTCAAGTGAGGATTCACATCTTCTGATTAGCAGCTAATTTAAAATATTTTTCTGCTCTCATATATTAGCAATTTTAAGCATATTTTGCGTTTTAATTGCAATGACTCTTTAGGACTATTCGTATCGGTTTCGGGAGAATCTCTTTTCTAATTATTGCGATTATATCCAATGTTGTTCCACTGTGTGTTGAGAATGTTGTTCCGCTGAATACATACCAACCAAGTGAGGCATATGTTGATTGATAGTGAGGACGCCTTGTTTGACATTAACCATCGTGAGAATTGTCAAGAGTTCAGTGTACAAGATAATAACTCAAGCCCAATGCATAAGAAATTGCGGATAAGTAAGCAACTTTCGAACTTCGTAAGGTTTTGAGGATAAATATTTTTAAACGTATTTTGTTTACAATAAAACCTGTTAATTATAATGACGTTTTTGCTACGACGTATAATTCTTGAGTGGTGTCCACTCCAGAGTTCAAATAATTTAAATTAAGAAGTTCTCATTTTATTTCGCTCAGAGGCAGGACCACACAAGGAGAAATTATAGGAGATAAATTATTGTCAGCTTTTGAAAACAACAATAACTGAGAGAAGTTCAAATTTGCTGGTGAGTTATTGGTTGCCAACTTTCTCTTGTGTCTTCCGCTCCTCACATAACTCCGTGACATCTCAGTTCCCGTAATTAATTCCATTGCATCTACAGCAAACACGAAGGTTGTCTGACCTAACCTTACAAACATGTAGAGGGGTTCCCAGGTCAGCTGTTTTCCCTATGAATTTTGAGGTTGGTATTATAGTTGAAGTTGGTATTATGTCTTTTTTCTCTGCAGAGCAGCCATCAGTTACAGAAGTAGAAGCATATGTAGAAGTATATCACAAAAATATCTGAAATATGCAAAAATAAGCAGAGTATCACGTGTAAATGACGAAACAGTAGCTCTCGGCCATTTTGCCATGTGGGTACTGTACACATACGCTCTCTCTCTCTCTCTCTCTCTCTCTTTGTGCTTCATCTCAAACGAGTCAAGCGAGTTCCTTAACAGTGTTCGTATTTTACTATTAACTAATAAATAGAATATAAGACACATTTTTCATCATTATTATTATTCATATTGTTGTTTTTAAAACAATTATAATAAAAATAAAGAAAACAGTTATACGTCTCTGTGATTTGTCTAAATTGCTGGTGCTCCCTAAAATTATGCCTCTCCACTTCTGCACGAATCCTTGTTTAAGTGCCTATTATTATTATTGTTATTATTGTTATTATCATTATTATTAAAATTATTACTATTACTACCCCATTGAAGGCAGTGAGTAATTGAAGCGGTGAGTGGATGAAGGAGGTATGTAATATTTTTCTTCAAATTGAGTTATTGTCAGGGATGAAAAAAGGTATGGGTTCGTCTGTTGAAACAACTCTACAACTCTCTAGGAGTCTCATTAAGCTCTGTACTAGTGTAATGAAGCTTATATATATATATATATATATATATATATATATATATATATATATATATATATATATATATATATATATATATATATATATATAACNCAAAGCGGACTTTTACGAGAGTACGAGACTCCTCTGCTGATGAGGGGAATAAAAAAGATCTCGAGTGACTGAAGGGGAAGTTATTTTCTTTGTGAGAAGCAGTTGTCGCGAAATAATTCAATATTTCAGTCGCATCGAAAATGGAAATTTGCTGTACTTGAATATTTTGTCACAATCATTTCTTTCAAGATTACTCAAGTGCTTTTTTAATTTCAAATTACACAGTGTGTGTGTGTGTAAGGAAATGATTGTATTCGGTCGAAAGAAATACATTTTGACATCTCTTCGGATCTTTGCGAATTGGCTCCAGGAGGAGAGTCGGTCTATTATCAAATATTGTCCATGATGTCCAATGACGTGTGTTAAGAATTTTGTTCCCCCTTTAATAACTCACGAACAAATTGATGCATTGAAAGCAAACTTGAGATTTGACTTTTGAATGAGTTGGGGGAAGAGAAGAAACCGATTTCTGGACTCAGAAGAAGCTCTTTTCCTCCGACTTCATTCACACACCGGTTTCCCACTTCCGGTTTCTTAAAATTCAAAATTATGAAAATATGCATAAAGCAATTTTGATAACCAGTTAATTATGCGTACACATTGCCAAACTGCATTCCTGTGTGTCACACCGTTTTCAACATTGAGCAAAACATTATTACGGAAAAATCTGAGGGGAGCTTTTTCAAAATCTGCCTATAAGGTTGTTGCAAAGAGTTTAATGTTGGAAGATAATTAGTGCACATTCTATACTTGAATGTGTAATTGTGAGGCATAAATTGTTATAAATGATCGGAAAGTTGAGTGTGACACACTTTAGAATTTTTTCCCTTCAGACAAAATAAATGTTTAACAACTCGAGATTAAAATCTCTACCACAAATTCTTTACAACTCTTGATCTTGTGGTAAATTGAAATGCTTTTACAATGTTCTTCTTCTTCTTCTTCTCTGTCGATTTTAAGAGACATAACGTGAACACGGATTTAAATTTGAAAAGACCCGATTTGGCTCATCTGCTCGATTGAATCTTTTACGGCAGAAAACGAAACATAAAACATCAAACATTTTTTTATTACCAAAAATAAATTCATATCTTACCGACATTCTCTTTAATGTCACTTTATCTTAAAGAATATTTTAGAAAAACATTGCAACAGTCGTGAAACAAACTTGTAAGAGATTAAGTATTATTAATAAAGACGGGAATTAGTTATCAGATGAAAAGTGAATTTTGTGTTATTATACTCAAATTAAAATATCAGCTACAATGAAAAAATTAAATAAATAAATAAGTTTTATTTGTAATGTTCGTCAGTATTTTAAATACAGTTGTAAAACACTTTCAAAAATATCAGTATTGTACATTTTCATTTTTAAATACAGGAATCCTTGCAAGTTTCCGAACCGTTTTTGTTGATAATAAATTTATTGTCAAAAAACAGTACAAACTGCGTATGAACCCGGGACCTTCTGTTCTGACCGCAGGTGTGCTGTTCACTGCGCCAACCGCGTCGACTCCCAAGTCAAGATTATAATAATAAATTTTAAATTTATTGTCAAAAAGAGCAGTTAAGAACTGTGTATGACTACGTGGAGGACAATAAACTAATTTACTCTCCGGAAGCAAGCAAGGGACGTATTCCATCAATTCCGATCAAGAGCAATTCCTAAGGCAGAGGCGGATTCAAAAAAAATTCAGCAAAAGTTCCTAGATACGATAAAAAGTTAGCTACGAGTTATAGTACTAATAGTTTGTAATTTAACGTAATATGTTTGTAATTTAACGCAAATATGTTTGTAAATTTAGATGTATAAGTTATTATCGAACTATAGATTATTCTGAGTATAAGAGTTGAAAAAACACTAAATTCACGATTTATTGTTACAATAAACACTTTGCCCCTAGACAAAGCCTAGAGAACCTGTATAAGAAATCCGCTTCTACCCGAAAGAATACCGGAGCAAAACCCGGTTTGCCAGGATGGGGTTGCATGTGTTGTTCTAGATTTAGTGAAACGTTTGAAGCATGAAGCAAATGAGTGTCGTGTTAAATCGTTGGAAATCGTTCTGAATTATGACTGAAATTTACAAATTCCTTTGAACCTCTCTTAATCCCTACACTTAATCCCCAGTATTCGAACATACTCTTAAAAAAAGTAGACTAAAGTAGTTCATAATGAAATTGCATTTTTGAAACGGTACTTGTTTTGTTTACTAGCGTAGAAAACGTGTTTGTTTATTCCTAGGAGAATATCAAAATATATCCGCAATATTTTTCCGGTGAAGATATTTTGCAAAATAACAGTCAACGTTTATGCAGAGAGTATTATTTGCAATCGCATTAACAGCACGGGTTCAGTAAGTAGAATATATGAAGGGAATTAAGTATTTACAAATGTTTCCTCCAAAGGCAGAGAAGGTTAAACGCTCCACTTACAAAACTTCTCTCATTGCGAGATGGTCACTAATTTCTATTTTTTCAAACAATAAATTTTCCAAACAAACATTTATCTTACAACAATTTATATATATTTTAATAGTTAAACCAATTAGTATTAAATTTTCTCTAGTTATTATAAATTACATCATACTCATCCTCTCTATTTATATATGTATTTATTATTATTATTATTAAGATCATTTTTAGCAACGTAGGCCACTGATGGTAACAACAAAAGTTGTCGAAAGCCGCTTTGGCAAATTATAAACGAGAGTATAACTAGGGCTCTAATGATCCAGATGTAGGCGAGCCCTAAAGCCCCAATAATAATAATAAATAAATATATTCCGCTTGACAATAACTTTGTTTCTATTTTATGTTAAAACCGAATATACCACTATTAAATTATTTAATAATTAATTGCACGGATTTTTAGTGTTAGACAAGAACAATAATTTTGTGATTTTAAAACTCGATAATAAATTTAGACTCTCGTTTGACTCACTCTTTGACAAAAGAGCCGCGTTGTCTTCAGTCACGTGATGCGGTTGGCATTTCCGTTAGAACAGTTTTGTTTAACAGTTTTTGGTGAATTGTTGTTGAAAGTGCCTCGTAAGGAATGAAAATATAAACGTCCTATTTCCATTTTCAATGTTTTACTAGTCTTTTTAGCTATGTTATGCCAATACTTTTACCAGAATATCAAAAAACACATAAGGTCGCAAAAATGTCTCCAGTAATTTAAAGTTAAATAATTCGAAATTTTGCGCAGTAACGATATGAAAATTCATCGCCGCTGAATAGGGAAATGGTTGACACTATCATTTAAAACCTTCTTGTCGCTCTGTCGGAAATGATACCTTAATGTGATTCGACCCCGAGAGATCTGTCTCCATTGGTTCGTCATATGGGAAACAAATGATGCTTGTAGAGATGAAAGCAATTGGCGAAATCGCCGACATCCAATCACCATCATCTCTCTCTCTCTCTCTTTACACTCGGTCGATGCAAACACACATATAAACTCCCCCTAGAAGCTGTCTCTTATACACNCGCACTCGAGTTTTGTTGTTTGGGGAAGCGACGCTCGTTTACTTCCCTTAGATGTTCAATTAGTCGAGAGAAAGAAAAACGGAGTGATATAAAACATACAAATAAATTGATCTCTTCAAATCTTTCTAATGTGCTATTGCTGCTCCGATATGAAAAGAATTTACAGATTTTAATAAGAGAATGAGTTTCAATTTTTCCAATGAATATTGTTTTAAATATGATTTCGGTGTTAATACGTCACGCCGTTGTTAAAATATTCTAGATACCGATGATATTCCTCTCTTATTACGTTGTTTTTAATAATTTTAATTTATAATAATTTTATTTCTAGCTGTACGCAACCTTCGCATTATCTCTGTGGCCCGAGTTTTCCTCCGGTTTTCCTCCGGTTTTCCTCGGGCGGGAAGGAATGTCATTTAATACTTTTGTTATCATATTAATCTCGAATTTTTTACTGCACACAAAATATCTACAATTCATTTTGAAATAATTAATGGATAACTGTACGTATTTATTAAATAATTTCTTTTGTAAATATTAAATCCTTGGACCCTCGATCGTAACTGATGGGAAAGTTCCTTCCTTGTTGTCGAAGAGTAACTTAGTTTTTTATTGCCCCCGCGTGGTCATACGCAGTTTGCAACTGATTTTTTGACAATGAAGTTTATTTATCTTTAAAAGGATTTCATGTCACCATAAAAACAAATGACTAGATATGTTAGACCTGAAACACCATCGGGGAACTTAGAAAATAGAAAAATAATTCGAAATACAAATAATGTAAATATCAGCTTTAATTCAGGAATAACTAGAGGTAGGGTCATTCCATATCAAATCAAACAAGCCACTTGTTCATGTTATAGCGATTCATACGATTTTCAGCTTCCTAAGTCTCATATTCTCTTCACCGAAGAGATTAGAAATATGACAACTTTCGGTCAAGTGAATATGGCGACCAGCCGGGACACGAACCCGGGTCTCTTGCTTCGATCGCAAGGGTGTAAACCGCTACACCACCGGCTCGCCTTCCACAACTGTATTCACCATTTCCACCCAGACCTAAACCGGTGGTGTGGTGGTGTTCATTTCTCAACAGAATGATTAAGAGACTGGAGTTTCATGCGCCTGCATCGGTTGCGGAAGAGATTAGGAGCTCTCTGCATCTATTCACAAAAGATTAAAGGCTCCTAAGGAAGAGGCAAATCGAGTGTTCGCGTCATCAGCCGCAAAACGTGCAACAAGTAATTGTAACAAATATATTATTTTTTAGTTGCTTCAGGGTCACGTGTTATATTTAATATTAGTTTAATCATTTTTAACAAGTTTTAATTTCAGTTCTCTATGATGTATATTTATTCGTATTTCCTCATATTCTGCCTCCTGGTAAGATCTGCCCATTTGCTGGAGGGAAGGGAAATTAAGAAGTGCAATGATGTGAACTAATGGGGTGAATGGAGTGTCCGGATCATCAATTGTAAAATGTGCAATAAATAATTATTAAAAGTAGCTCATTTTCACGGTCGCATGGTTTTTTATATTCAATATTTTAATAAACGTTTAATCACATGATTTAACTATATATGTCACAATTTTTAATTTCAGTTCTGTATAATCTATATTATTTTTCTATACTTTATTTTATATACCTACTAGCTGATTCCTCTTTGAGGCGAACAATATTGCTATTCGTAGTTATCACCTATCTCTAACCGTTTACTCGGCTTAAGCGAATACACCTCTCTTTTATCCCGATTTCGTCGACATTTATGGTCAAAAACCATCTCTGTCTTTCTTTTCCCGAATTTTAAAAATGAAATTTAGCCTTTGTTCATCGTTGGCATCTTAATTATACCCTTGCAAAAATTTCATCACGATCCGTTCTGTGGTTTAATCGTGATTAAGTAACAAACAGACAGACACGCGTTCGCTTTGTGAGTGTAGGGGGGGGGGGATATGTATANATTCGTCGTATAATTAGTCGTCTTGGTACAAACAGAGTGAATCCGAGCGCAGCGTGTTATGCTTCCGGCGAGCGAATGGAAGCAAGAGAGAGAGAGAGAGAGAGACACGGTTTTACGAGCACGTGCTCCTGCTGTGCGTTTTACGTAACTCCCTCCTCCTCCCTCTCTTTTCATCCCCTGCAGCAGAAACGGCAGTGGTGTGGCGCCACACGACGACACACGCCCCCCAGGGAACGTAAAAGATGTTGCAATTAAACTGAGGAAAATTTTACTGCCCCCCCTCCTCTCTCGCGGTGGGGATTGTAAAGCAAACGCATTAGATTGATTGCGCGGCGCTACATCCCCCACTCGCTTTCGGTTATCTTTACTTTTGGTGGCGTTTCGCGTTTCCAAAATGGGATCAGATATCGTGAAAATGCTTTTCTCAAACTTGTTGGATTCATTTATCAGCGCGTGTTCATGTATCGTGCAGCATTTAACGTTCAAGTCCACCAGAGTGTGGTTTAATGAGACGGAATGATAGATTTTGCAGACGGAAGGACCAGTTTATGAAGTGGTCTTTAATCCGTGTAGTTGATGTACTTCAAAGAAAATGCTTAAAATATGTTAATCGATTTTTAGTTTCCACTAAGGTAACAGACATCATTTAATCCCATCAATATTCCACTAAGGTAAGTTGATCAATATGAATATTAAGTGAGAATTTAATTGTCACTTTTTTCAATCATCAGACATCATTTAATCCCATAACGGTTTACCGTTCGGTAAAAAATTAAAGCAGACAGAATAGTACGAGATGATAGCTTTTTATAGTTCTTAAAAGAAGAATAAGAAAACTTTGAAAATCAAAAGTGATAACTTTCGGTTTCAGGCGAAAATTACGACGACCCTCTAATCGAACCCGGGCTTTTCCTGCTTTGATCGCAGGGGTGTCGACCACCGCACCACCCTTCACACATCTTCTCCACTTACAGGTACACGGAATATACATTAGAAAAACATATTTCGAATCTAAATTTCCACTCAAAAATTGTAATTTCGAAACATTCTTTTTTAGTGAGACTACAGAACAAAATCCAAATTCCGAGATCCTTCTTTGATGTTTTTCTCTCTGAATGAGTCGATAACTCAGGACAATGCTACTTAGAGATGAATGTCAGTTTGGGTGTTTGAATATTGGTATGTAATCAAATGTGTTTGTAAAAAAAGTTCAATGCTTTATTTCTCCCTTATCTCAAATCTAATTTTCATAATTATAGTTCCAAAAACTAACTGGTTTGTTACTGTTGCTCTATTGAAAATTTTAAAATTGGACTGTTAATAAATTGTTTTGAAAAATTTACATGAACACTTAATTGTTGCAAAAAAGGTGTTCTTAAAAATGTTATCGACGTTAACAGTAACCATTATGTAATACTACAATTAATATACATCAAGCGTCCCAAATTGAGAAAGGTTATCTTTGAAATTGAAGAAACAATATATAGTAAAAGTCATCATACTTTGCGTCGAGAAATTCAATTTAAGAAGAAAATAACATGAACGGACATGCTCTGTGTTCATTAATATAATGCGTATTAGTCACAGTAAATTACTTTATTGTCCTCAACGTGGCCATACGCAGTTTGTAACAGCTCTCTTGACCGTAAATTATTTATGTATCGACGTATTTAATTGTCAGTCGAACTGGCTTCATGTTGGTAAAGAACCTGTACTCAATGTTGCCAACGCTTTTAATTCATCATCCTCCATAAGAGTAATGATAAGGGTACCTCGCGTTGTGTTGGCAACATATTCGAAATTTAATTCATAGCCAACCTCTGACACCAATTCAATCCACTTGCTCTTGTGGCGCTGTTCTATTCTTCTTTCTGCATCGAGCAAAGTGTGGAACGAATATTACTTTTGTGTCTTTGTTTGTTGTGTTATTAATTTGTATTCATTTACAGCAAATAGTCTCTTTTGTGACTACTATTAATACTTATTTGGATAGTACTTAAATTCTTTGTGACCACACTTTCCTTGAAATTTTTGCGAGAGTTTCAAGGATTTGTTTCGTAAAGGTTGGCTATTTGTTTGAGGCAGCCATATTGAATTAGGCAAAGTATCATGACTTTAAGTATATAAATAATACACTCCCGTGTTCTTGGACTCAATGAACATAATCAAATAATGGTCGAGGAAGAAAACCAACATTTCGAAAACTTGTTTTCTTCATCAACAAGGCCAACACACAACAAGGCCTTCAATTAGTTCACATAGCTTCCTAAAATAAATCAACATAACAATACGTACACACTAAACAATAAGAAACATGTTCTATCTGTTTATCATAATCCACAACAATACACCATCACACATCACATTTATTATCCAAATTGACCATCATGCTCACATATGGATACACATGTCTTCGCAAATGCAACTGACTAAACATAGTAAAATAGCAAATGGAACGACGAGAGCCATTCCAGACGCGTCCCTCACTTTCTCGTAGCACACTTCTTCTCCGTTTAGTCTCCTGGGGCCTTGTGGATTCCATTGGAGTGCATGCTCCTTACAAGGCCCTTCATCTCCTTTGCGTAATGTATCCATCGAAATTAACTTAGTCTGTCGTATCCCACAGTTGATCATTGGATTTGATTCTAAGACACCATATTTTCATTATATATCGAAGCCACCGACTCACGAAATATTTTGTAATTTCCTTCGAATTTCTTGTGTTACAGCCAGGTTTTACGTCCACAAAGAAGAACTGATCTTAGTATTTTTATTAATTTAATTTGATGTCCGTATCCTCCTCATTTTACTAAAAACTCCTCTGGTTTTTATTATTCTATCATCTACATCTTTGTGAGTTCGTGCACTTTCAGACACATTGCTTCCAAGATACGTGAAATCACGTACCCTATTAATTGCTTTATTATACAGCAGAATGCTAAACATCTTACTCACGAAATATTTACTGAAAATTAAATTAGCATTTTCACTCACAAATACATTAAAGTGTCAAGTTTGAAACTCACTTTGACGTAATGTTGATCTCCCTTCCATAACCTCACTTCAAGATGAGCCCCTTTCACACGCCAGCGGCTGTTGGCTTTGCTTCCTCGTTTGCTCTGGGGAATGAGCCATGTTGGTCTTGTGCAAGTCAAGAGTCAAAATCAAGAGCTCGATTGGTTTACATTACACGAACAGTTAGATTTTCATAAACATCAATTTTTAGAAGGTTGTAAATCTATAGTTTAACATCTTACGAGAAACCTCACTTAGGACATTAGACTGCATTCAAACGTATTGTAGGAAATTGAAGTGAAATAATAATATTTTCTATAGATTATATATTTGTTTCAATCATGATTCGAACACTTCCGTATCTTTGTATTCCGAAGATCAATTGTGTCTAGATCGAGGATATTATTAATTGTAATAATGAATAACCAACAAAATAGTGACATTTTAGTAAAAGAATAAATGAAAGATTCACTGAACCCTTTCCTTCCTTACCTGTAGTTCTTAAATAGCGTCCCGTCCAACCCTTTCGGCACATTTGCCCCTTTGTGAGGTTAGGTTCAACTTACTTACATTTATATTTTTCATTTATTTGTAGCTTCTATCTCTTATTCACAGATTCATTCTTCATTAATTAGTTGCTCTGTTTCCAATACACTTAAAAACTTTATTATATTTTAATTAATTATTTTTTTATATAATTTTTAAAAAAGTTCAAATTTTTATAAACTTATCAATTAATTATTGTATATTGAGTTCTTAAATATAGTTTTTTTTGCATTTTATTTTAGACTGATGATGCCAGATAAGCTGCCGAAAGTACTATTTCTGAATAAATATTTTACTAGTACTCCAACAACGACATTTTAGAACTAAAAAAAATAAATTATTTTTAAAATATAGAAGAGAAAATTCAAAGAAATAAAAGAAACTATATTTATTACATAGCGCATAAGTTAGGACAAACAAACAATAATTATAAGAAAATATCAATAAAAAACATTTCAGAAAAAATATAAAATTTTGAATTCTAACTGAAGAAACCTCATTTTTGCAGACGTGAATATTATTCTTGAGCAATTTTTTTCTTAATTCACCCTGCTATCTAAACTAGCATTGGTTCCATTAATAACTTCATTTCTAATTGTTATGTCCTGTTCTGCAATGTGACTTCTTCAGGTTAAGCCCATTTTCTTTATTTGCACTTAAGGAGATCCACCCCCTCTGAATTCTAGAGATGAGTTTAAAAAAATGTTCTTCTTTACTGATGTTCCGATCTTCTCAGAGACCCCTGTTCAAGAGAAGACTAAAGTCCCACGTTACCTATACATCAATTCTTACAAAGCAGAATATACGTAATGATAAGGAGTTTCTACCTCGTACGGATTCCATAGACTTTCACAGTTTGAACGTAGATGAAGAAGACATTTCATAAAGACATTTCAGTGGTACTGAAGGGTTTTGCGCAACACTTAACAGTATCTGGAGTTATTTGTTTAAAATCATGCATGGAATATTCTTTATGACAACTACTCATAATAGGTGCTGTCAATGTAGATGATCTTGTAACATGGCGCATTTTTACAAAAACAAAAATAAAAATTGAAAAAACTTCACTCAAAATGCGCTGGAGACATTTTTATGTAAGTTTCATTTTGATACAGTGTTAGGAGACCGAAACAAAAATACTTAAAAGTGCTGTAACTATTCTATAATACGCGGAGCAACAACTAAATCCAAAATAATGTAATTAAATTAAAACTAGTTCGAACATTATACAGTACGAATTTTAGCTAATTAACATTTTTCACAGCGATTTGTTACGGGAAATCTGCGGAAAATTTGTGTATATATATAATTAATTAATTAAATTGAAACCTTTACACAGGTTTCCGCATATTATTTGGTGAATTTATCTTAATTTAAAAAAAAGAAATAAAAATATTAAAAAATATTTATAAAAAATACACACGGGAGTTTGAATTTCCGCACAGACACTGAAAAGCTATCTGATTTATAAAATACAATATTATAACATGTTTTGTGTTTTTATCATGTTCAGTTGTTCCAATTTGTTGTTCCTTGATCACCTGACGACGAGTTATTAACAAAAAGTAAAATATATTATTCAAAGTCCATGAAAGGTCGTACGCTTTTAACTATTTATTTAAATATCCTAATTCTTTATTCGATACTCAGTTGTGTGCTAAAACCTCAGGGTTTTTTTTGTCTGGATTTCAATATTTTATATTATTATACGCGTGAATTATTCACACAGTGTCAGTAGGTAAATAATTAAATCGCATTCCAGCGAACATCCGTCGCTCGGGTTTTCGTCGTCTTCCCCCCCCCCCCCNTAATCTTACTTCTGATAGGAAACGTTAATGTGATTAAGATTAATTAACGAAACACTTCCCTACTTACGATTACAGCATCATTACTTCACCACGGTTTTGCTGACCTGTCAAGAAGGAAATCGGAACGCATTTCGGTATTTCTTTGACAGATTTAGACTACGTTTCTTTTATGAGTAGAATTTTCTAAGTGGGAGGAAATGTAGCTTTGTGCTATTGAAGTATGTTTTCATTGGGTGATAGGTGGTGGACAGATTAGGATTAGTTGGTAATAACTTTTGCAATGAAGAACTTTTGATTGTCTTTCATAATAAATTTTTTGTATAAACAGCAGTTACAAACTGCGTATGACCACGTGGAGGACAATAAACTAATTTACTCTTCGGAAGAAAGCTAGGGAAGTATTCCATCAATTCCGATCAAGGGCCCTAAGGCAGAGGCGGATTCAAATTTTTTTTTTGCATAAGTTTCTAGATAAGATAAAAAGTTAGCTGCGAGATATAATACTAATAGAATGTCAATATGTTGGTAATTTAACGCAAATATGTTTGTAAATTTACATGTACAAGTTATTATCGAACTATAGATTACACTGAGTATAGTGTTTAAAAATCATGAGAATTGAAATAACACTAAATTCACGATTTATTGTTACAATAAACATGCCCCTAGACAAAGCC
The DNA here is from genome assembly GCA_002313205.1 of Laupala kohalensis. NCBI lineage: Eukaryota > Metazoa > Arthropoda > Insecta > Orthoptera > Trigonidiidae > Laupala > Laupala kohalensis. The sequence goes on from NNCF01130024.1 coordinate 42,803, forward strand.
TAGAGAACCTGTTTAAGAAATCCGCCTCTACCCGAAGGAAAAACGAAGAAAAACCCGGGCCAGGATGGGGCTACAGAATTTATGTACACAACCGTGCCAAAGTTGAGTATACATAAAACTAAATTAATATGAGCCATACGGCAACACAATCATGCAAGAAAATAGTTTTGGAAATTGTTATAAATTATTTAAAAAGTGCTACAGCAATGGCGTGATAAAGTACAAGACGGATTTAACTTTTGTTAAAATAAATAAATTGTTTTACAGTGTAGAAGCACTGGTGCAGTTTCATCTTTTCAGTAAATAACTCCTTCTTTCTAATCGCTATGTGTCTCAATTATAGGCAATTATTTTAAAGGCAGAATTTCTGATACACAATTCTTCTTTAATTACTTTTGATTACTATATTCTTTACCAACATTTCGAGATATGGTTAACCTCTTTTTCAGATCTTGGATTCTATAAAGTAATTAAAAATCAATGATATCTATTTCAGTTAAATTTTAAAATATTATGAAAGGTTTCACTGGAACCTTCTCGATCAAACAGTTCATTCACGACTCAAAATTAAATTTGCTTTATATTTTTTTACATTCAAACAAAAGGTGCCTCACATGAAGGTCAAAGTACATTTTTGAATATTTTTCGAAAACTGGTCCAATGATTTTGTTTAAATTTTGTGTACTTAAAGTAGAGTTAGTATGCATTACATCCGCATCACCGGTATTTCGCTTGAAAGTTTGGTATAGACGCAGTGAAATAATTTCTGTCTGCTACACTTACACATTAGTTTACTGTTTCAAGAAGCTTGAATAATATCTAGCAGTGTAAGTGGACCAAGCAGACGTAGAATACACTTTTCGTAAACTGAAATGAAAGATGTGATAATGATAAAAATACAGAGAAGTACAGCAAACGCCCTGCAGATACGAAAATACATCAATTTCTGTCTACAACGAAATTACATTTACACAACACTTTTGCGATATTTTATTGTCATTCTCTTATGCTGCAGACGGAGAAACGTGTATGAGAGAGAAAGTACAAAGTGCGATGGTTTTGCATTTTACTAGTTTTGCTTTTGCTTTACGAGAGTTAAATGAAGAAGATCAACTGTTTCGAGAAGTTAAGGGAGAAAATGTTCGAGCAGACAGGAAATTCGAAAGTAGTAAATAAGGCAAGGAAATGTCCAGATACCTAGACCACATCTAGACGCGACCGAGCTTCGTCTATGCGTGCATGTCGCGAGATTCTATCGATCAAATGATCAGTCGTGGGTTTTCCCAGAATGCTAATCAAACAGAGCACGTGACATGGAACACACTCGGTTGCGTTGTGATATGCGCTCTGAGCGAAGCGGAGGGTGGAGAATGGAATCGAATGTATCTAATGCACCAAAGAGGGAACGGAGAAAGATAAACAGGCGAGGAAAGTGATTTTCTTTCAAGCAGAAGAAGAAGAGAAGGTAAAAGAATTGTGGTTCGACGAAGAAAAAGGAGGTGTGTTAAATATCGGTCAGAAGAAGAAAAATTGCGAAGAGCCGAAAATCGAACCCGAGACTCCTGCATTGATCGCCGGGATGTTAACCACTACACCACCCTTTCGCCTTCCACAACTGTACACCATTTCCACCCGCTTCTAAACCCCGGAAGACCTGAGAGACACATCCCCATACAGGAGATAAGTGAGCCAGGTGGGACTCAATGCTGTGGGCACATAAGTACCGGTTTCACACAAGTACTACCTACGTGTTAAGGTGGGTGGGTGGTGTAGTGGTTAGCACCCTTCGGCGATCAATGCAGGATACCGGGTTCGTTTCCCGCATCGTCGGCAATTTTATCTGGCCGAATGTTATCACATATCTTCTCCTCATGTAGGTATTTGGAATAATTATTTTTAATAACTTTTTGAAATTGACCTTATAATATAACTTTTAACTCACAACATCCGAGTACCTACTCGGGGAGGGAAGTTTGTACAAAAGGCGACACAGGGAAACGGGAACTTTTGAGGTTGCGTAGTGGCAGCCCTGTGCACCACGGAAGGGGGGTGGGGGGGACTGTGAGCTGTAAACAATCACACGCCGTTCAGTAACAATGGAGGAGGAGTGGAACACGGTAGACAGCAGAACTATCGTTACTGGGCAGACAGCAACACTAAAGCAGTTCATGAACGCCCTTTACACTGTCAGCAAGGTCATAGTATGGCGTGCAGTTTCGTTTCAGCAGAGGACTGTGCGACATCGCAATCAATTGCAACTGGGCGAGAATTGTCATCTCAACATTCGGTGACATTCCTCGGTCCCCGATTTATCCGTTTGCGATTATCTCTTGTGGGGAGGGGACTACCTCAAGAGTCGGTCATGGACACTGGAGGAATTGAAACAAAGAATTGAAGATCGCAGGTGAGATGTTGCAGCGATCAATGGGGAACCCGAACAAGAGATTAGAAGAATGTATACGTAGACGGGGACGCCATCTGCAGGACGTTATTTTCAGAAATTGATCATTTGGATTGTTGTTTCTTAAAAGGCAAGTTGTAGTGGATGAATTACTGTCAATTATTTTTTGTTGTTGTTGTTTTTGCATGTATTCTATTTTTATTTGTTTGCCAAAAGTTCCCGTTCTTCTGCGTCGTCTTATGTATGACCTATAGGGTCAAGTGACGACTTGTCATCCGGGACTCGAACCCAGGACCTCCACCATTGACCGCAGGTGCGCGACGTAAGAAAATGTATTTTTATATTCGATAGATGGTTAATTGGTGTCTTATACACATGTTAAGGGAATATCTTCATTTCGTGTAGTGCATATATAAATGTTTTTTCATTTTAATCACAGTGTGACACAGTCGTTAATTAATTGGTATCTCCGTTCGCACTTTCCGTGATCACGGAGGAAGAGGGCGCTCTGTTCACTCGTTTCGCTAACGAATCCCTCTATCCCACAGTGGAGTTGCAAAGCTCGTGAAATGGAGTGGACACACAGACACACACACACACACACTCCCTCCCGTCTCCCCATTTACGACACCGCGTCGCCATGACGACGACGAGGGCGGTGTGTTGCGTAAGCAGTTGTTTGCAGCGGCGGTGGCGCTGGTGGCGGCGCGTAGGGGAAGCAGAGAGATATTACGTCATTCCGCAGTTCATTTGTCATTTACGCTCCGAAGTGGTTTGTTGGCCGTCTGTTTAATAAATGGGAAATGGCGAAAGGAAGAAGCCGGTTTGAAAACGATCTTTGGAGAAAATATAAATAACTAGAAGAATGCCTAACGATGCTCAACTTTGAATTTGTACTTCTCGAGAAAAATTACTTTTACTTAAAAAAAAGAAGACCAAAAATCCTTTAAAGAAAAGAAAAAGGTCAAAAATAATTTACAGAAAAGTAAGTTAGACATATTAAAATTGGAGGGGTGAGTGGATGAAGGGGGTATATGACAGCAAGTGTGTCATATACTTGTGAGATATTTAACATTAAAGTTATCATTGCGGCATTTTCTTTATATTATATTATTAAGTTTTTACTCAAATATTCTATTCATATAAGCGGTAAAAATTTTATTCAGTATGAATTTTTGTTTTACGAGAAGTTTGAAAAATAAAATATACATTGTACATATCACCTTAGGCATATAGTATATAAGAAGAAGAGATACGGTATTTTACATTACATACCTCCTTTATCCACTAGAGATATATTTGGTAAAATTAAATGACTGCAGGAAGGAAGAGGTGTGTCGTAATTTATGTTACGTACATCTTTCTTGCATCAGAGATATACTTTTTTGTGGTCAGTCACCTCCTTCATTACACTAATATCTAGCTCAATAAGGCTCGTAGAGAGTTATTTCATGTACCAATAAACAGGCCAACTCATATCTTTTTCATCCCTGACAATAACTCAATTTGAAGAAATATGTTACATACCTCCTTCATCCACTCGCCCCTTCAATTATCAATATTCGATGCCATATTTAAATGTTCAATCGGATTCAAAATCATTCACCTAACGATGTTTGGAAAATTATCTCATCAGCAAATTCTATTGCAGTATGTCTGAATTATCATCATCCACGCTGAACTCTTTCAGATTCAGTTCAAATAAGGAGTCTATATGTTTTTTTCGATGTAACTTTTGACTGTATCTAAAAAACGATACAAGTACAAAAATAATGTTTAGCAATCTGCTCACAGAATTTAAGGTACATAACAGTTTAACGCAAAAAGGAAATAGAACATTATTCTTGTGAGTGATTGGAGTAACGTGGAGCTAGAGCAAACTGAATTCGCCACACCACTCAAAAATCACAATAATATAAAATTAATATTAATTGTATAAAATTAAGATTTTTAATATGTATGTTAGCATATCTGTGATAGTAAAAATTAAAGTTATATGCTACAAATGTGTTTCCTTTCATAAGACAGAAAAATTCATAGCCACAGTTTTTAGTTAAGTTAAATTTTGAACTTTAATACAATATTTCGCAATAATCTTTAAACAGATGTTGAAGAAAACTGCTCTCGAAGCAGTTCCGTGACGCTGTGTGTCTGCCAACAATGAACGTTAGTCACGTGGCAACGCCTGCTTGATACCGTACACTATTTTTAATTTTTACCGGAATTCCTTCGAGAACGGAATTTCAGTGGCATTTTCATAAAACGTGATTACGTCGTTTTTACGGCGTCGTAACAAGAAGAGGAGAAAATGCACATTAAGCTCAAAAGATATACAAATAAATTATTTATTAATATAAATATTTATTTCTACATTATTAATAAATTCTTTTGTACGAATACTCAAAATCATGTTCCTTTGCTTGAGAATTTTTTTTTTACTTAAGGTCATTCCTCCTGGTAAAATCATTGAAAAGTCTAATTATCTTTTTTTGTTTATATTTATATTACTTTGCACGAGAGTTTTATTAATAATAAAGAAACACTGCATCTATCGTATTTGCAAACAATTATTTATAAAGCTAGTTCTATAAAATAAGACCTCGTTTGACTTAAGTTCGTAAGCAGCTTGACCAGCCGTTAAAGTCATTTGGCAACGTTGCTTTTCCTCTGCTCTCCTGGTCACACACCACACACTGCCACCAGCGAAAGCAATTCACCTGTTCGCCTTCACTTCATAAGATTTCTGACGCTTCGTAATATTTGTAGATTTTTGTGCGGGAAGAGAAAAACGTTGAATTTTCGGACTCATGGAAACAAGTTGGTTTAGGGAAAGGTTTTATAATTCAGAAATAAAGAATTTTCTAACTCCCTATAAAATGTTTTACTCAAATTACTTAACGCAAATGTTCGATGTGTCATCAGCAAACAATGATTTCCCAGAAAAATCCTTGTTTGCTGATGTGTCCTTGTTCATGAACACAAGGAAGAAAAAATATATTTTGCTTCAGAATTTTAAAATTGGAAAATTGCAACTACCGAATAATTTTTCAAAATGAATATATTTTTAATTTATTGATTCTTAGTCTAAAAGCATTTTTACAGTGTTTCTGGAATAAAAGTAGAAATTTCAAGTTGTGATATTCCTTACAGTATTTTATGCGAATAATTAACCGAATTCATTTTCTACAACCTAAAAAGTGTAGTACATGAGACCAATGAGGTCATCATAAGCAGTCCCGTTTGAAAAATAATTATTTTGAATTAATCGACGACTGGCTAATGTGACTCACTCCATGCAAATGAGCAATTTAGCGTTGGGTGCTAAATATATCCTCGTTCCATTATACACGAGAGTGGTTGATGTGACATGTTCACATGTATATCCAATACATTTTTGTCTTTCAAGTTTAAAAAATAATATTTTATCTCCTGAATAAAAAAGAAGTAAATTTTAATAATCCATCTTGGCATAAAATGTTACAAAACCGACCAAACTCATAGTAATTATTGAGGTACATTGACGGCACGCAGCACTGCGAGTCTGTTCGCCGTGGAACGACCAGTTCCCCGAGTAGCGGGTGCAGTGACGTCAAGGATACTTCATGACATCACAAACAATGGCGGATAGCTCTCCGGGTCAGAAAACTTCGAATTTTCTCCCCCCTTATTCTTTGTCCCCCCTCATGTTATGTGCCCCCCTCATTTTAGCCCCCCCCCTCCATTTGATGTATGTTGTGAGATATGTTTTGGTGTGTTGTAGATCAGGAGGGTTTTTAGTGGGTAGGGTTGAGTCCCACACGCGGGGAGAGTCATGTTGGCTCCCCCTGGTGCGTAACTGCATTTTCCCTACCTGTACATCTTCTTAGGGCTCCAATGACCTTTGATGTCGACATGAGCCGTAAAGCCCCACAAGAAAAAAAAATTACACGTTTGTCAGATTTATTTCTCTGTTGCCGGAACGACCTGACCAAACAAGTCATTTTATTAACGGATGAAAATACACTTTTAGTTTATTAGTTCATTGTAACTTACTTTGTTGTTCTCAACGTGACCATAGGGGCAGTTTGTAAGTGCTGCTCTCTTGACAATAAATTATTAATTAATTTCTTTGTCAGTCTAAGTGGTATGATGTTGGTATAGTCCACAGAGTAGCCAACACTTATACTTCGCCACCGTCTTTAAGAGAAATGATATTTGTACCTCGCGTTATGTTGGCAGGACATTCGAAAACTTAAATCTATCGCCAATATCGGCCATCAGTTCAATGTTGCTGCTGTTCTCCTCTTCTCTGTGCATCGAGCGACTGGAACGGATATTACCTTTTGGGTCTTAGTTTGTTGTGTTATCAAATTGTATTTCTGTACAGAAAATTGCCTATAATTTTTTACTGCGATTTATATTTATTTAGATATTACTTAAATTCGTAAATGTTGGCAATTTGTGTTAGACAGCCATATTGCATAATTTTCGACAAAGTTAAGTGAGTCGGAGTATAAAATATGTCCCACTTAAATCAAGTGATTCCGGCTCGTTTTAGCAAACAAATAACTGTTTTTTTTGTTTTCAGTCATCTCAAACTTTCGAAAATGGAAACTACAAATGATTTCTTCTGTTATGTTTTATTTTCTTACCTCTAAAGAATTATCACATTTTGTGACGCGCTTATAGGAATACACAAATTTTTCAAGGAATTTTTTTTATTTCGTCCTTGAATTTTATTAAGAGAGATTTAACACTTCCTTGAATTTTATTAAGAGAGATTTAATTTACGTATGAGAGTATTATGAGGGCGCACTGAATTCAATTTAACTGATACTTTTAAAATAATCAATCAATCAATCAATCAATGAATTTTAAATTAATAAGGCCTTTTTCTTTCTCGCGTCACGGAAAATATCTCACTACTACCTACCTCTGAAGAAAATTTATCTCTAAAAAAGAATTTGTTTGTTCTAATTTGACTCCATTTTCTTCCAATTATTATTATTATTGTTATTATTATTATTGTGGTCTCAATGGTTATATCAACTAGTTAAAATCCCTATATTTTCCGAGGCATGGATCCATGATCTAGTGTGAAGGGGTATTTTATATCTCCCTGAAAAAGCTTCGCTCGTGAACATAAGACGATAACGCAGAATAAAATAAGTCTTTCGTAAAGTGATTTGATAACACAGTCATTGAGTATCGATCGATACATCGAAAGTGTAATTCGCATAAAAATGAGTTAATATAATTAGCCAAACATTTTCATAAGCGTTTAGAATTTGCTCAAAGTAAAAACCTGAGAATATTTATCCACATTCTCATCTACTATTAATATCATAATAATATAATACCAGGACATAGATGATATCGTATTGAGTTGTTTAGAAATTGGGCTCCATTCCATAGATATTCAAATCCAAGGCACGAGTTAAGTTCCCTTGTTGCGTCATGGAGGGAAACAAAACCATTCTCACAGACGCAGACACAAGAGATACGACATAAAACGGATCCCACAGCGAAGAGAGAGATTGGAAGAGATCTCGAAACTTATTTACGAGCAATGGCTGTAATTTGGAAAACTATCATCAAAGGTCATTTCAAAAACGATTCAAATTACTTGCTTATATGATCAGGTGGGGGGAGGAGGAACATGTTGGTACGTATGGGACGATGTACATGTAGCAGCCCTGAGGAATAAAATTTTTTTTTTCGACACTTCGGCGCATATATAAATCTGTTTTTATTCTAATGACGTCAACTCACTACTTCATCTGCTTTGGGAATAATATGCCGGTCAATGCACACAGATTATCAATGGAGGTCCGTACTACATTCTAGTTAATACATTATAGGTAATTAAGAGTAAATAAATCGCAAAACTATTTACTGGCAATGATAATAATAATAATAATAATAATAATAATAAACCTGTCATCAATTGAACCTTCTCAAAATAATGTGGATAACCATATCCAAAGCAGAAATGAGAAACATAATCGACGGCGAAGCAAGGCTCTTCATGTAAGGCACCCTCATGACCTTGACCAAACATATGTCGAACGCATGGTTGAGATGTGGGGATCTCTTTCCTGAGACTGAGGGTTTCTTTGTAGCCATCCAAGATCAAGTTATTAACACCGAGAATTACCTGAAACATTATTAAGGACCCTACTGTGAAAGACGACAGATGCAGGAAATGAAATGATAAAGCAGAAACCATCCAGCATATTATGTCCGCTTGTAGTACCCTGTGTCAATCAGAGTATTTACATCGTCGTGATCAAATTGTAGCTATTATCCACCAAGAAATAGCGTTAAAAACAAAACTTCTGAAGGAGAAAACGCCTTATTATAAATATGAAGTAACCTCTGAGTTAGATTCCAACAAGGTATCTTTATACTAAGACAGGTCAATTATAACTGATAGATGTATCCCCAATAACAGACCTGATATTGTTCTGCGCGATAAGGAATTGAAAATTGCATATCTCATTGACATTGCGGTACCTAATACGCACAACATCCAAAACACCATAGCTGAGAAGAAACGGAAATATGCTGATTTAAGTGATGAAATTCAAAAGATGTGGAAGCTTAGTAAGGTATATGTTGTACCAAATGTGTTAACGACAACTGGTGTGATCCCTAAAGCCCTACATGAGAGTCTCAAGATCCTCGGTATAAGGAGAGAAGTGTATATTCTTCTCCAGAAGGCAGTTATTTTGAATACGACACGAATAGTGCGTAAATTCTTTAGCCAATAGTAAATAAGTGTGCTTGATTTGTATCCGTACCTTATTTATACCAGCAGAAGCTGATATGTATTAATGGAAAAAAAACAATGATAATAATAATTATAATCAAACTAACTTCCTGACACTTATTTCATTTTTCGGTGTAATCACCCACTACATTGAGACACTCATCCCATCTTCTTACAAGTCCTTGGAAACCGGTGGCAAAGAAGTTGCAGCTCTTGGATTACAGCATCTTCAGTTTCCACCCAAATGATTTGATCCACTGTGACTGCAGTTGACGACCAGGACTCTCTCCCTCTCCCCTCCCCCCCACTGTCTCTGATGCTTTGCCTTCTTCCCTCGTTAAACTTGTTGATCCAATTCAACAGAGTTTTCCGTGAGAAACAGTGTTACCACCACACACGGGATGCATTTCGCGATGC
>NNCF01130024.1:56025-73055 GCA_002313205.1 Laupala kohalensis
ATACTTCCTAGAACTTGGCAATTCATGTTAGGCACACATATTGCATAATTTTTGGCAATGTTTCATGACTTGGAGAATACACCGGTTAATATATTCCCGGAAACCGACCGATGTCGCTCAGATTCACTTCACAGCAAAAGGGATAACACGACAATGATAACACGTGGGAAACACCGCAGTCAGAGCGCTACAACGATCGTATATTAAACAATAGATGCTGATGTCATCTTTTGGGATACATTTTGGATATTTAGGTAACTAAATTAAAATAATTTCGTAGGTAAGGAAATTGTGATAAATTTCAATCAGGTGAAACTGGCGACGAGCCGGGGATTGAACCTGGGACTTCTGTTTTAATCAGGTGGTGCTAACCACTACCCCAACCGTTCGCCTTCCACAACAATAGTAATAAATTTATTGTCTAAAAAACAGTACAAACTGCGTACGGCCACGTAGAGGAAAATAAACTAATTTACTCTCCGGAAGGAAACAAGGGACCATCCCATCAATTCCGATCAAGGGCAATTCCTAAGGGAACTGTACAACACTTTTACCCGGACCTATTCCATTTCCAACTCATCGCCATTTTCAGCTGACTGAAAGTTATCATGTATTGTGAGTGTTTTGAAGGAAGGCTTTTTAACTGGTCACTTAAAAGAGGAGCAAAACAACACGCGCTTCGCTATTGTGGTAACGGAAATATTTCCTTCTCTACTCAATTGTTAACGTCATCTCTGTAACCTCATCGTGAAGCGAGTTTTTCTCCGGTTTTCATTTGATGGAATCATTTCTTCTTTGCTTCTGCTGAGTTAATTGGGTTAATTAATCTCCTCCGGTCGATCATACTCCGCTTCGACTGATTTATTTACAGCTAATAATTTAGAAGATGTATAATACATTTAAGTTCTTAACTTTACAATAAAATTCAAAAATAGTTTTAAAAAACCTATGAATATATGTTATAGTTTTTAATATATAGTTCAACGATCCCCAAAGATTTTGTAGGTTCGGCTATTTCAAAATCGTAGATGTGTTTTGTGTAAATCATTACTGTAATTGTTTCCTGGTTTCGACAGAAATTGATGTACGCCACACAGCAAGATGGCCGAAACGTTGGAATCATTTTAGAAACCCAGTACACATATTACAATGTTAGTGTTTCTTTTCCTGTACATCACGGTCTTTTTCGTTTGTGCTTGAGGATCTTAGGTGTCAGAGTCCCTCATTTAGAGAACTGCATTTCTCTAATAAACATTGAAATGGTTCGTCATAAAGAAGTAAGTCATTTCGTTTTATTTAATTTCTACATCGAATGAAGACAATCTAAAATTTATATCATGATGACTTAAATATACACAAGCGTATCATATCAAACTTAAAAGTAAAAACATCACTAAGAGTCTTTGTAACAATTTCTGGAGAATTATTGTAACAACTCCCATCTTTTTTCTGTGAACTCGTAGAAGGAAATAAATTGCAAACTCTCTTTATGATTTGAGTTTTCACATACCAACGAACTCCATCCACGAAGTCAAAGAGCGCGTATGCCACACCCCCTCGTGTGGAAAGGATCACTCCGCACACCCCCTCGCGTGGAAAGGATTAAACGTACTTGCAGCTGAACCCCAGAGGTCGCATTATGAAACAATAAACGTCCGTCCATATCATTTTGATGCTCTGATATGCACTGGGATCTCAGTTGTCGGTCCCTAAAGTGCAGATAATGGAAGCCACGCTTCGTGACGGAAGCACTTCCCTCCGCGGCTACAAATATGCCCCACCCCCTTTTTGTTCCGATGCTAAGGAAATTATTTTCACGACTGTGATAGATTTTTTTTTGTGAGGCTTTAAGGGCTCGTCAACATCGAGGCCATTAGAATGTGATAGAGTCGTCTAGGAGAATTGATTCTTATCCATTTTATTTTTAATTTTTCGATGTATTAAATGTCAGTTTCTCTGTAACAATAATGCTGGAATATTATTTACAGGAATGGGTCAAAAATAAAAAATTCACTTCGCTTTTGATGTATTGAGTAAGTGTGCAGGTGTATAGGTTGAAGATGAGGCCGTTCACGTAGATGAGTGATGTTGACAACGTAGAAAAATTAGGAGCAGCATCTATTGAAATAATAAATCTCAAAAGCAGCGTTATTTTAATAGGTACGATTTACAAACGATATTTTCCGAATAATCTTTAGTTTGATAATAACACGTTGAAATCTCTTAAATTGCGGCGAACCTCACCGCAAGGTAACTCAAGGTCTCGAGTTCGAATCTCGGTCCCGTCTCCCATTTTCATTCAACATAATATAACTAATTTGATCATAATAATATATGAAATTACTTTTTTGTTTTATTCTTATCTTCGGAGTAAAGTGCTGAAATGCTAAATCCTTAGCCTCTGCCCTTAGAGCCCTTGATCGGAATTGATGGGATGGTCCCTTGCTTGCTTCCGCAGAGTAAATTAGTTTATTTTCCTCCACATGATTATACGTTGTATGAAACTGCTTTTTTGACAATAAAGTTTATTATTATTGTAACGAGCCCTGAGTATGGATAGAATATACCCGAAACGTCGGCCAGTTCTGTACTATTTTCTTTTATCTATTCCTCAAGATAATACTCATGTTATACCAAGTGGTAAAGAATTATATAACATCAATAATGCCGTATGTTGCTTTGAACCGTGAATCTGAATAGATTGAATGATATATTTTATTTCTTTCGATCGGAATTATATTGTATCTATTTTACATGGCTCTTTTAATCACGGACAGTTGAAACGTTAAGACGGTAAATGTATTATTTTACTTGTAATTTTTAGGTACAATCGATGTTCACTTCAGCGATTTCTTAAACGTTTCTGTGTTTTGTCCCATTCGGTTGTGTTCTTCGTTATATGTATTTTATTTTTTATTGGAGCTTTAGGTCTCGCCAACATCGCATTCTGTGTACTGTTCCCACATCTCGTTCATCATGTTTTTACTTTTTCGGGTCCCATTGAAAGTTTTGAAGTTCCATATAATGTGCTTACGAATACTAGGATCCACACCAGAATCGTTACGTTATAAAACAATAATAAAAGAAATTTAAAAACCTTTTCTAAAAACAAGCTTTTATATAAAATGTTATATATTCAAAAATAAAAAATAATTTTATGTAAAATTAAAAGTAAAGAAAGTCCCCTCCTTCGTCACTCCTTGGTTATAAAAACAGGTTCACAAACGTAGATGTTTCTAAAATATAAAATATAAATTGTATAACAGCTTCAGGTTTCTTCAGGAATCATAAGTGCTAGCACTGCGTAAAAATTATAAAAAAGTTTAGAAGCGCAAGGAAAACAGAGAGATCCTCAAGTCTTGGATTCGTCTGAATGTGTAAAATCACTGTTTATATAAATTTTGGTTCCAATAAATTAAAAAAAATAATCAAGTATTTATTTTGTATTATTTCTTGCTCTTTTGAGTTGGGAATAACATCCATTATTTGCAATTGCATGTTCTAATTTGATAATTTTTATNATAATTTTTATATTGTTTGGCATAGCACTTGTATTTGTTTTTGTCTGCATTTTGTTTTGTACTTTGTATATTTGTTTTCTTTCTTTTCGTAGTACCTGCCCACGCACAGATAACATTTTAATTACCTCTGTATGATGCCATATGCGTGACTACTTTACGGTCAATAAATTAAAATTAAATTATATATATTATATATAAACTTCAACTGCAAGACTTGCCCCAAACTTACTAAGTAACTAACTAACTAACTAACTAACTGAGAGGAATATTAATCATGTTACGTCGAATGAAAAAGGGAGACGGGACCGGGGTTCGAACCCGGGACCTTGATCTCAGCGCGCTCATGCGCCNGATTAATCTGTTACCTAGCGGTGAGGTTCACCGCAATCTAAGAGATTTCTATGTTTGTGAGAGGAAGAGTTAAATAAAGCTAGTAATGAATAGGGTTAACGAAGTTTGAGTACATCTGGGAGTAGCGCTCACTGGAAGGTCTCTTTATGAACTTTGTCGTTCCTAAAACATATAAAAGATCCCTCACAAGCTCTTCAGGCAGGAATTGTCAAATAACACGACTTGACATACCAGTGCTACCAACATGAACAAGCAAAAAGAAGAGAGAAAAAACGAAGGATGGTGCAAACGAGGGAATATAGACATTTTCTTTTTTTATTTCGAGTTTTGAAAGACGCAATTTGGAGTCGTTATTCTGACTCACCTTTGTGGAACTCACCGGTGGGAGTGGGGGGAGAAAGAAAGAGAAAAAAGAAAGAAACAAACATTTGAATTTATGGAAAGAGCGCAGCTTTAGCGGAAATGACGTAAGTAGCTCCAGTGGGAGACACTCGGAGATTTCCGGAGTATTTTGGGGGCGAGAAGCGAGGCGTAAAAATGCGCCAGTGATAAAAAAGGCTCCGAAATTAACGAGAGGGGAAATGAGGAAGATTCCAGAAGAAAAGAAGAAAATAGAAATAATGAGAGAGGTTAAATCAAAGAAATATATTAAACATGGATCGATCTTGTTTGGTGTTTGGTTGCGTCACTATACAATATTTTTGGGAGAAGGCTGCTTGGGCTAGAGAAATGTTACAAAAAAAAATTCACCAAATTTAGGAGCTCTTATTTAAACCTATTGAATATATAATAATAATTAAAACTAGAAGCAAAACTAAAAAAGATAATCTCGTTATAGATCAAGAGGATCAATAAATCTTCCTTTGCAAAAGCATTCGTTTATCTTGGCCCAAAATTTCTTAACTTGTTGTCTCAAAACATTAAATCAAGGAGAAATTTAAAAATATTTGTTAGGAAAATAAAAATTAAAAAAGAAAAATTAATTTGAATAACTTAAACATTCCTATTTGCATTTTTACATAGCATTAATAATAAACTTTCTTGTTTGTATTTTAAGATAGCATTAACAATAATACCTAATTGACCACAATTCAAATTCAGTTCAAATTCTATCGTAGCAGATAAAAACGTGTTGCACTGGACGGTCAGTTCATTTGTAGTTCTGGAAAAGGAAGACTGAATGGACAGAGAAATGTGTACAACTATATTATTATTCTTTGTTTAAACATAACCACCGTTATACTTGATGTTGGTGTTTATTAATTCCTTTATTTTAAACGTAAGAAAATTGTATAATTGAAGGAATAAACTATTATTATATTTTAATAACAGTATTTCAAAATGAGTGGATTTAAATTATTGGTAATTATAAATTTGTCATCTTGTAAAATTTCTGTTATTACAAAATAAAAAATAAATTTATTTTGAATTTGATTCCGTCACATTTTGTGCTATATTCCGGTAACCCATTCAGCGTGGGCGGTTACAGAAGTTATAATTGCAGTGGAAGTTTTACTATGATTACTTGCTCGCTCTCGGATATTGGAGCTTTGTGAAATTCGTTTGTGATGAGAGAGTTACATGTTGGAGGTAGCTGCGATGCAGGAAGTGCAAATAGGCTCTGTGGGTATTATACGAAATACGTTAAGGTGTTATGTGAATCAGTTCTGTATTAGAGAAGTGTATTAACAGTTTTGTGTGATTACTAGAAGGTTCCCATCATCTTATCCGGTAAACACTTATGTTTGTAATTTTTTTTTAAACTACATGTTTTTCCCGACTTCACTTTGGTCACAAGTGATAATATATGATCAATCCAATATTTTTATATCAATTAAGGTGTTGAATATATTAAAAAACAAATTGTGTAGTATCACCAATCTTTATTATTTGTGATAAAAGTGAAAGCTCTCTCTCTCACTGACCTAGTCGGCATCTTCGGAAGAATATTTCGCAAAATACTGAAAACGCCCCCCACGGATAAGATAAACAACAGAGATTGGTGATACTGTACAAAATTCTATTTATCGATCTTCATATACCAATGAATACGCTAACTACCCTTCCTGTGGTTCAGGGACTAGCACCTTGTCACAAAACGGTTCGATTCCCGACGAAACCAGAAAAAAACAATTGTAGCTTTTCACTTCACTTCACTGTCCCAATTTATACATCTGTGACTACTGAAAAGTGAACCCTTCTAGTATCACTAACTCCTACTATCACCTCCACGTAAGCTAAGTTGTGGGTAATCCCAGCTAACAATAACCCCTACCACCCACCTCCTGTAGCCCCATGTAGATAAGCTTCAATAGCATTTAGCTACATATCTCATTTACAAACATGATACGCTGCCAATTATCCACTATTCAGGTGTGATCCTTCGTCAATCACAAAATCAATTTTGCGCTATTGAAAATGAATCTTCCATTATTTCGTTAAATCTGTTATTGCGTTGCAAAAGCATTGAGCTTTCACGACAAAAATCCCTGAATTTCCATTCGCAATCGCTGGACGCAAACGAAAATCAGCTTCAGTCCCTTCTAGGGGTTCTCCGGGTACGAGAGACAAAATCTTGAACTGACGAATGTAACATTTTAAGTCACCGTGACATGCGATGAAACAATTCTGATAAACATTATTAGAGTTTAACGTAGTCTGTATTTTTAGTCAAATAATTCTACCAATGTAAACGATTCCCGATTGTGTAGCTATTTTACATTTCCCAACCATAGATTACAAATATACGAACAAAATCTTGAACTGACGAATGTAGATGATTTGTCGCGTTAGAAAATACATTCCTTCTATTATACGTCATAATATATAAAATACAGTGTTCGTAGTGTATTGACAAGTTCGTCTAAGTACGCCAAGTTATAAAACGTTGTTCGTTGCCATAGTTTTTATTATTAGAAATCATTGTCCTCTGCATAGCTGCTAACGTTTGTACCACGGAGCGATAGGAGTTAGGAGGCGCGTCGTAGGGATTATTGTTAGTAGGTGGATTTACCAACAACTTGAAACCCACTTGGAGGTGTTAGTGATAGAGTTATAGATAGTAGGAGGAGGGTTCGCTTATGAACTGGGACATTAATGTGAAAAGCTGCAAATATTTTTCTGGCTCCCTCGAGAATTGAGGCCGTCGTGACTGAGTGGCAAGGAAGCGTGCTATTATTGTACGGGGCTTTAGTGTTCGCCAACAAGTAGATGATTAGAGTCCTAGAAGCGTGCTTTTGCTCTGAGCTTCCGGGGGGGGGGGGAAATCTTGTCTTGAGAAATAGTTGTTGTCAGTGTCAGAGAAGTCAGTTTGCTCGTTCGAGTCGTGTTTGGCGCGGAAGGGCGTCATGTCAGCCTTCAACCCTTTCTACCGAAGGGCGCGTCAGCTGCAAGTGACTGTGTCTTCCCTTCTGACGTTGACGCACAATCACTTCGCGTCATAGCTCAGACCCTTCATCCCCTAACACTCATTCGTCCTGGTTAACACATTACAAAAGAATTTCAAAGGGGTAGGGAAGTGTTCTACGTCGCGTAATTAGAGAACGTGGCACCGAAACTGAAAGAGAGAGACATGTAATTATTGTGGGTCAACGTTAGAAAAACATACTTCACCGGCCATTTAAATGAAATAATTGTAATTATAATTTATGGTGTAATACATTGCATCTTTTGCAGAAAACACTTATTTCCACAAAATAAGGCACACGAGAGTGATGATTTGTAGTATTGTTTACATCACTTTCATCTATAGATCACGGGAAATATGAGAAAGACATTCAACTTTTCCCTTTGAGGTGAGATGAGACGCGTAAATCACTAAAAGCGTCGCGCTCCGTCGCTGCTGCCACGTTCCTTCCGCTTTACTTTCGCTTCCCTCGTGCTTCGTCCGGCAAAGACTTCTCGAATATTCTTTCTACTCTGGTATTAATAAGCGGTGGATGTAAATTAAATCATGTTTTGTGTTCGCTATTGTTCATATTAATGTGATTTGAAACAATTACAATAAAAATTAAGATTATGCCTCTCAGTGATTTCAATAACTTGGATTAAGGACTGATCCCACCTTGAATTGCTCTATGATAGATAATTCACTTTACTGATTTCTATTTTATCGTGTCTATGTTGCAATGGTTCTGTGGAGTTTAATATCTTAGGACAGCAGATGATCGCTTCGCGGTCGAAAAAGCTTTTTGCAGTAAAAATTTCTGTTTGAGTCATTTATTTACGAAAACTTTTCCGTTACGTCTCCATCACATAAAAGAACTGAACTGAATTTAGCTTCTTGCGATGATATTAATTATGAATGCTCCTTCTATGGAACTGTTTATCCTTCCTTTCTCTTCAGTACTGAAATATTTTTTAAAAAAAGCTGATGACCACTTAAAGGAACAACCTTGATCAGAGCACTTGCTGATTACCAGGCATTGCCTGGGAATTTTTCCTGTACTACTCTACCTTTACTCAAGAAAAAATAAAATCTACCTCACAATGTGAGTTCATAATACTAGTTTTGTGTCTCTTACGGTGCAGCCGCGCGCCGGACAATTTTTTGCTTCCGAGGCTTTTTCCTGACGCGCGCCTGTGTCTGCACCGTTCCATTATTATAATTCTCGTAAAATCTAAACAATGCGTCCAAATTTTACGATTTAAAGACGTTTTTATCTTAATAAAATACACAAAACAAATAATTCAATAATTTTACGACGATTGAATTTTTCTTTTTAAAATTATTCTTAAATTGTAGTATTTTAACACTTCATATTTTAACACTTCATATTTTAACACGTTTGCTATCGCAGACTAGTAGAAGTTTGTAGAACCCTTCGAGGCAAATAATGTTGTCATTCACAGTTGTGACCAATGTCTAATCGTTTAGGTCGCGTATGCGAATATAACTCTCTTTTTTTCACGATTTTATCGATATTTATTGTCAAAATTCATTTCTATGTTTATTATCATAAATTAAAAAAATATAAGTAAACCTATGATCATTCTGGAGATCTAAACTATCTCTTTCCCAAATTTTATCACGTTCCGTTGAGTGGTTTACTCTGTGCTTCAGGCACCAAAAGAGACACACACATACACGTTTGAGTTACGCACGTTTTCGACGAATATATTAGTAAAAATGAAATTAGTATTTCCGAGGGAAACACAATCGTTTGAACTTATACAGTAGAAATGTATATCATAATAGAGCTAATAAATCTATAAAAATATTTCTACTTAAACTATATATTCTCCCATTTACGTTACGGCGTCATCTTCTGGGGAAATTCCGGTCAGAGTATTCAAACTTTCAGAATTCAGAAGAGGATAGTTCGGATAATTTGTAAATCTCACCCCCGAAACTCTTGTAAACCTTTATTCAAGGAATTAAATATCTTAACACTTCCCTGCATTTATATTTATGAAACGGTCGTGTTTGTTAAGACCGAATTACTGAAGTGCCACCCTTGCTTTATACGAAACAGTCTCGTTCACGAACACTATACTCGCAATAGTAATAATATTCATCGCCCTAGAGTGTCAACCACTCTTTGCGAAAAGTGACCATATCATTCGGGAATCGTTCTATATAATTTCCTGCCCAAGAATATAAAAGACATAATGAAATCGAATCTCTTCAAATCCGCAGTTAAAAACTATCTCCTGCACCGGTGCTTCTACACTGTAAAAGAATTTATTGATTTTAATAAAAATTAAATCCGTTTTTGTACTTTATCACGCGATTGCTGTAGTACTTTTTACATAACTTAAAGCAAATTTCAAAAATTATTTTCCTGCATGATTGTTATGTCTTATGATTCATATTAATTTATTTTTATGTGTACTCAATTTTGGCACGGTTGTGTACATTAATTCTGTAGCCCCATCCTGACCCGGGTTTTTCTCCGTTTTTCCTTCAGATAGAGGCGGATTTCTTATACAGGTTCTCAAGGCTTTNAGAGGCGGATTTCTTATACAGGTTCTCAAGACTTTTGTCTAGGGGCGTGTTTATTGTGACAATAAATCGTGAATTTAGTGGGTTTTTTTTCAACTCTTATGATTTTTAAACACTATACTCAGAATAATCTATAGTTCGATAATAACTTGTACATGTAAATTTATTTATTTATATTTTATTTATTTATTCACAGAGACTCATACATGAGAGATAATGGATGCATAATATAAAGAGAACGTTTAAAATCTCGAAGAGCAGAGATGAACTTTGACATTTCGGTAATAAAAACATTTTATCGTGTTCTAGTTTTACACTCGCCGCTCTTCGAACATAAACCTTATTTCTCATCGTTCTCATTGGTCAAACACATGTTTGTCCAATGTCAACTACTCGCTTCTTGTCGTCTTTGCGTTTTACCTCTATTTCACGAGCATCGCAAGAAACGAATGTTAATCGAAAGGGATATTCCAACACAAATTATTTTGAACCTCGTACAGTTTCGAAATACGTGAAATGTAAATTATTTCATTTATAATGTTAAGTAACAAAATTCTTCAAAAATGCTTTGAATAAGAGAAACATATTTTACATCTCTAACTACGTAAATGTATGTTCTATAACAACAACGAAAATATTTATTAGATGCAGCGCAATCCTCATTTGGCGAACGAATGCGAGGAAAAACCATTAAAGCAAATAATTTCTCTTCAATAAAATTTTAGAAACAAAATTCAAAAGCAACGGTTTTTCACAAGTTTCTACAACAAAGAAAAGAAATATGTTTTGATGTTGTAAATTCATTTTTTTAAATGTAAATTGTTAAAACTATAAGCGTTGATATTAAAAAATTTTAAATTATTATAATTAGGTCCATTTATTTAAAATGCTCGACAATCTTTATTATCAACTTTTTATATTTTATCATTTATAACAACATTTTTAGAAATTCCCAAGAACTACTGAAACAATGATATACTATTGATGAATTATTTGAAAAATTGAAACGGATTAACTGTTGATTTAAACTTGAACAAAATTCAACAGTTCTATCTTTATTAGAACAATTCTAATTTTTAATGAAACGTTTCAGGTGGGATGAAAAATGATGTTCATATATCCGTTATGGAAAGATTATCCGAACTAACTGGGAGAGTTTTCCAAATCATTTGGGTGAAGCGAGGCAAATAAAAAATAAATAAACAAGTTAACCTATTTTAGAGAGAAAACCTTTTTATTGCATTTTAAAATTAGACAAAAATATTCACAAAGCTCTCCATTGAGAAAATAAAGTTGATAATCAGTGATAATGCCACAAATACGCGTAACGCAAGCAGATCACCCCAGGGGCACAAATACAACGAAACCTTTCAGGGCATACTTACTGTCTTTAAAATGTTTGTTATCCGCGGTAATATTTAATCCAAAGACAATGTTTAAGTTGAAGCAACGTTAGAGTTAGTTTTGCAAATTAAATTACATGAACTACTGTATTTAAAACTTCATTAAGCTGAGCTGAAATATTTTAATAAAGAAAATTGTATTTTGAGGAGTATGAACCACAGATGCGAATAATTGAATTTCTACTGTTCATGAAAAAAAAGCCCAGTGTTTAAAAAATATTCAAAATCCCTATTTTGGGGGATTCTTCTTTACTTTGTGTCTGAAATTGAACTCAACTAATCCATCGTGATAAATATTTTTATTTCTCACTTGTATTTCTATTGTATACATCGAAGTACAAAAAACATTAAATTTATTTGTTTTAACACATTTGAAATTTTGGGAAGTTTCTAATGGTTCCATTAATATACTAATCTGCACTTGTAAACGTGAGTGATGGAACAAATATATGAGTGTTGGTTACATTTATGTTTGTACCGATATAAACCAACATTTGGTCGATTGAAATCTTCATCAATAATTTTGAGCTGAATTTTCGTTTAGTGAAATTTACAACACATTGAACAAATATTACGTAGCTTCCCGCAAGACGTTCACCGCGAGACATTCGGCGAAGTAGTTACACATGAAATTCATCAGGAGTAACTTATCCCAGGATCTCCACGTCGTGTGACGAGGATCTGAAATGTATTTCATATTCATATAATTAGTAATTGAAGACGTACGTTTAAGTACATAGTAGGAAGGTTTAATCAATTCTCTAAACCTTAAAGCATGAAATTCCTAATTAATTGGCCGTAAAATACTGAGAGCGCGTACAGTGTTCACTTAGAAAGAGTATAAACCTATTACCGGGATTTAGTCTAGCACATACCGATTTATAAACATTACAATAACGTAATCTCTTTCTTTCATATTAAAAATAATTATTATAATAATAATTCACGAATAATGATGTATTAAAATATGTGAATCATTAATTGTGCTGTTTAAATTGAAACAATGTATTTGAAATAATGGTCTCCAGTGCGGCCATCTTACTCTTTAGTTGAATACTCGCTATTGGTCACCCAATGGCAATGGCGAATGACGTGAATCGAATTTCACGGCGGTTTAAAACGAAGAGTTTGTATGGGAACACTTTTTCATTTGCCGTGTGAGACGTGGACGTTTTTGTACTCTCAATCTTATATATTAAATATATAAGATTTTTATGATTCCAATGCAAACTGTATGGGAGTATTTTAAAACTATTTCACCAGAGGCTTCATCCACAAGGGTGAGAACAATATGAAGATGATTTTATTCAAATACTAGCAGATTACCTGGTGGTGACCGGAATTTGAAAAGAAAGCTAACCCCTGCAATACACTTACGGTAGAACCACTTTATTTGGTTAGCTAAGCGTCGACGCGTTATTACCCAACACCAGAGGGCGTTGGGTAAATAATCACGTGATATCACACGTCGACACGTTTGTACCCAACGGGTTTTTTTTTGTTCACCATCTGACCACCAGGGTCGTCCCCAGAGTGCGCGCGCGACCCCAAACCACGTGTTCTCGTCGTCCCTTTTCTTTTTTTTTTCTTTTGCTGAAGAGAACCCATATGTGTTGTGTTCAGAGACTGTCTTTCCCTTGCCGCTGCCGTTGTGAGTTGTGGAGCTCATTCTGTTCTTTACTTGTGCTGCTGTGTCTTAGTATGAAAGGTAAGATATCAGTAGCGATTACGCCATGGCGTAAGCACCACGCGTTATTACGTTGATTTGAGGTTAACCTCGTAATGCGTAGATGCAAACAATAAATTTCGTTGGGTTCTCTTATCTCACAATAATAATGAAATTACCTATTTACGTTTAGTGTCAAGCGACCGAAATTGAACACTAGATCCGGTTTCCACCGAGAAGAAGTGGGGGGTTCGTTTCAAGTTTTTGCACAAACGCTGCAACTGCGATTTTTCTCAAACGCTGTATTCGCGTCGGTGAAAGGCGTTAGACATTCCAACCGATGGACACGTCACCTGCAACGCGTTCCAACGTTCCAACGTGCTTCTAACGCACGTGTGCTTCAAAGGAAAAGAACGAATACGATCAGTAAAATTCCCGCTTAAACTCACAGTCAACAACCATCGCGGGAATGATGCTTCACATCTATTGATAAGCAGTCAATATTGTTTTTCTGCTCTTGTAATTCATCAATATTATCCATATTTTTTTTGAACGGGGGTTGTCATAACCCTTAAAAAGAATGCTATGAAATTTCAAATAATTTTATTGTTTACTTTTTCCGTCTCCCATACATCAGACATTCCATAGAATTAACTTTTATCGGTGTAGATCAGCCCCGCAAGATCAATATTATATTTCTCGAGTTCGTAGTAAAGAAATTCAGAGTCACGTGGTCGCTGAATCGCGCGGCTTCTGTGTTGGTGCCGCTCCTCGTTCTCACTCACCGAGCGGCGTCTTGCTCTTCCACAGACCGTTGAGGAGGGTGGGGTCCACGCGTCTCCATTCGCGCCACCCTCTGCCGCGCCGCACCCCTCCGCCGGGCCCTGGAGTGCTGGCGGAACCCGCTTGAGGCTGTCCGCCATGTTGGCCACCCTGCGGCGCCGGGGAACATCCCGCTGAAACAAACCGACGAACGAACATCACAGTCTGGAAAACTACATAAATCGTCAAATATAATACCCGGATATAATTGACTATCTCTCTGTCGATTACGAAAAAAAAAATAGATCAAATTTTAACGAACGAAAATTCAATGCATTTGGGTAATTTTCAAATAACACCCGCGAAAATCCGTGATGTATTTTGGAAAATTAATTTTGAAAAAAGAAGCATTTCTCGTTTTTTAAACTAAAAAATGGTCCTTGTTTGACAAAAATAATAAAATAATATTGTTGAAAACGAAAGAATGGAGCCTAAACTTTTTGTATTATCTTTACGAGAGTACTTTTTATGCATTTTGCATTTGCTTGATTTATGTTAAAACAGACTTGGATTCACTCAATGGTAAAAAACGACCAAAATATGGAATGAATCGGGCATAAAACTTAATTTTTAACGTAATTAACTAGAAAAAAGGTTTTTGTTGAAGTTCGCGATGGTCGAGTCTCTTTTGGTGGATTATACAAAGAATGACCCATATATAAATAATTTACGGTCAAGAGACCTGTTACAAACTGCGTATGACCACATTGAGGACATTAAAGTAACTTTCAGCGACAAATATAAAATAAACTAATAAATACAGAGATTGCATTTCCTTCCATGTATTTTTTAAGTTAAATTTTCTCTTCGAATTAAAGAAACATTTGTTTAACTCTTTTGTTTTAATGATATAAAGCGTGTGGTGAGAGTACTGGAGATTATACAGCGTGTGGTGAAAGTACTGGAGATAATATGCATCGTCCACGACTCTTGGTAAAAGTGCCGACACGGTACTCGAACACGGGACTGCAATGCTGCCGCTTTGCTGCCCCAGGTGTGCTACGTTCTGAGTGAAGAAATATTGGCGACTGGGTGTCACGCAATTAGTCCAGGCAAATAAATATAAAATTGTCATTCGTCAACGTTTTGACTACATATTGTAGTCATCATCAGAACTCAATGAAAAGAAATTTGTTTACCCATCAACATGTTTACCTACTCCACGGTAACTACACACATTTTTTTCTAACGACATTTATATATAACTACAAGAAAACAAATCCACAGTAATTATTGCGGCCGACAACTTTTCTAGGACATAAAGAAGTTACTGGAGCCAAGAATTGTCCAGGAACCACTTTCGCTCGCATTTCCTTTGATTCAATTCTTCTATAGAATCCATTTCACTTGTCATTCAATAAATTCACGTCGTAAAATAATCCGAAACAATAAATCTTCAATTTTTGCTTTGTGTCATGTGAAGAGACTTCTCAGGAGGAAATGCATTTTGCGTCACTAGAAGATGGAAGAAGTGGAAACGCACGAATGCGTACCAAGAAATGATTTCGAATATTAGACATACTTTGATACTCCTACTTTTCAAAAAACAAATCTGATGTCACCAGTGCTCTCCGTGTTCAAGATGTTTATTTAGTTCATCATTTGTAGTTTGACTGACAATTGTTGCAACAATAAACTATGACAAACATTTGAATAGATATCTCCGATGATTCGACAAAGATTATTTACGCAAAAAAAAAAAAAATCTGGAATGTGCACCATTCTTCTTTAGAATTAATTACTTTAATTAAAATGTCCATGGTAGTAAACAATTATAATGTAGCAACTAATGTATAACAAGACAAAAAATCAGTTAAAGAAAAGAAACAAAGATATTTTAACAGTTAATCTTAAAACACATTTATCTGTTCAAAACGTTTAAAAATATTTATCCTCAAAATCATACAAAGGTTCCCAGATATCTTTTTACCTGCAAATTATAATACAATATGCCTCAATTATCTTTCTCGACTTTGAATTCTCTTCTATTCGCTCATTCACTAAATTCAAATATTTTTCGAAACTGGACGTAATAAATAATAATAATAATTTTATTTTACAAACACATTTACAAACATATTTGCGTTAAATTACAAACTATTGATATTCTATTAGTATTATAACTCGCAGCTAACTTTGTATCTTGTCTAGGAACTTTTGCTGAAATTTTTGAATCCGCCTCGCCTCTGATCGGAATCGATGGGATACGTCCCTCGCTTGCTTCCGGAGAGTAAATTAGTTTGTTGTCCTCCACGTGGTCATACATGGCAGTTTGTACTGTTTTTGACAATAAATTTATTATTATTATTATTATTATTTCCAGCTCAAATTTACAAAAGAAGGTAAAAATTAAACGTCTCGAATTGCTGACGAACATCAAGTTGTAGATTTGCTACAAAACAAAAACCATAATTGTTGGACGAGAATAAAGAGGAGCGCAATGTTGCAAAGAGCCTCAATTCCCAAAATGCACTAAAACTCAATTCTCTAGTTTAGTTTGGATTCATTAATTTGTTCTTGAATTATCAGATAAGTAAAATTCCTCACTCACAAACAAAATTGAAGATCATCTCTAGAATTTGAAAGTACTCTCTCGTGCAGCCAATTCGCGAAGGTGTGAAGAGATCTGAAAATGTATTTTTCGGACGATTCCAATACTTTAACCTTCCATTCCTGTACACTTGGGAAGTACAAATTTCAAAACCTGCTGAGTCTAGTTATCGTCAGAGGGCCGTCGATCGCTGAGTGGAGGGGGGACAGCAGGAAGGGACGGGAGAAGAAGCCCTTACGTCCCTTAATCCTTGCCCTCGGCGTCCTTGGTAATTTAGCGATGCTCCCCTCCAGGGTTCCCGCAGGAATTATCGTGTTTTGCTTAGCCTCCGGCACTTCCTCGCTTGTTTCCGGTCTCCATGGGAGAGCGAAACACGAATCCATCCGACTTCCGGTTCGGCAAGGACGTGACGCACATAAAAGATTTTCTTCTGAAAAGTTTTCCTTCCGCTTTTCAAATGATGAGGCGAACGGGAGACAGAATTAGATTATTATATTATACGAGTAAGTCCTCATTTTATGTTTCTCCTTCTGTTCTCAATAGAGATTCGGATATTAAGATCCACCGGTGTATAGCGTAATGTAGCGTAACGAATTATCCAAAAAATAGCTCGTGACTGACAGGTCAGTGAAATATCAAAAGACGTATTTGCCAATGAAATATCTCGTCAAATCAACTTGAAAAACTCGTACCCCAAGGAGTATTTCTTTAAATGTATTCACACACGCACACGTGGAAGACATTTATGGCGAAATACTTTCATATGAACAGC
>NNCF01130024.1:73503-96897 GCA_002313205.1 Laupala kohalensis
TCCGGATAGTAAATTAATTTATTGTCCTCCACGTGGTCACGTGACACAGTTTGTACTGTTTTTGACAATAATTTCAGTTCGTCAAGAATAAAACAAAGCGTTCATGATAGTATATTTTTATGAAGTCATTTTTAATATCAACACATTTGCCTTTATTGAGAATTGCGTGATATTAAAATTAATTTCTCAAAATAAATACATCTTGAAAGTGTTTTTTCACTTACTTGGAACGTCCAAGATTTCAAATTATCTCCCACAATTCATTCTTTCGTTCTTTTTACGTTTTAATATTTTTATCCACGTTTTGACCAAAGATCAGATGATCTCCCGGTATCTTAAGTTTCCGAATAAGTTTTAACTTTTTCTCAGATAACGATGACAGAAATGAAGACAATTCCATGAAAATAAATGTCACATTTAGGTTCATTGTTGATTTGGTTTCAAATAAACACAACTGAGCATGCTTTTCTAAGAGCATGCTTCTCTCAGCATACCATCACATAGATAACCATAACATCCCATAATGATTTATTTATTTATGCCTTATGGCAAAAGGAGGTTCAGGCCATGAGCCCTGCTCTTCCACCTAATCCTTGGACTTATATATGGGAATTGGGAACGAGAAATGTTGGATTGCCGGGGTACTTATGGTACCGAACCAACATTTGTCTGGAGTAGATGAGGGGAAATCCCAGCTGAAAACCTCATCTAGTTCGACCGAGCGGGATTTGAACCCGTGCTCTCCCGCTCAGCGGAATCGTGTGGAAGCAAAGACGCCATCACTAGACCTTTTGCAGTTTTCTAAGAGAAATAAAACTGTGTTTGTAGCATTATGAAGTACACAGTGTAACAGTATAAAGCCAGTATTGCACGGTCATATTCCTGTTATATCTATGATCAAAGATACGATGAAAGATATGTCATAGATTTATGATCATAGCTGAACTACGATCAAAGTTTATCCATTACACGGTCATATTTTTGATAATATATCTTTGATCATAGATATATGACATACAACTATGACCGTATAATACGATCGCACCAACTGTTTACTTCCAGTTGCTAAGAAACAACGTTCGCCATTTTGCTTCAATATTGCTTCAATACGTAATGAATACATGTAGTACTTCCACTTTTCTTGGCATCTATAAATGTTTGTTAATAATTCTACTACAATAAACGACCATTTCATAAACAAATTACATAAGGGATTAAAGCCTTACGACGTTATGAATAAATAAACGTTGTACCACAAAATGTCAAGTATTTGTCTTTCACAAGGTCGTAAGGTTTTCATTATTAATTTTTCTTATTTTTATTAGTCTTAGTTCATTATAATAAATTGTAATGCCTCACGGCCCTTGATCCTAATTGAAGGGTTAGTCCCTTGCTTGCTTCCGGAGACTAAATTAATTTATTGTCCTCCACATGGTCATATGCAGGGGCCAATAAATGTATTATAATAATTAATATTATATTTAACATTATGCCTTTCATCGCACCATCCAGTGACGGACACCTCTGGCGAGTTCGATCAATTCGTAATTTTCCTGTTGCTTCGAAATACGGACTGCGAGGTAATTTTTAGGGAATTGAAGGAAATTATATCATGAAGTGACAGCTTTGAAGTCCAGCCATGAAAAGTTGATGACTGAATTCGAAGGATTAAGAATTCATTAACCAATAACAATTCATGTATCACGTATAACCGAGGACCAATGAGAATGCAGACAACAGTTGGCTACAATAACTATCCATTGACGTGCGGTGTTTTAATTTTTCATAAATATGTCACTGCGCTTAGCGTTTGGGAGATGTGGAATATTTGATCGCTTCAACAAGTTCAAGGGAATACATGCATGCGAGCAAAAATACCTGACACACCACATACCGTATGAATACGTCAACATTCGCTTTTGCGCTTCTGTCTTCCGACAGGAAAGCGAAGACCTCACGAGACAGCGAAATACAGCTACCGCCAAAAAAAGACAAATTTCTCAGCTGAAATGCATATTTAGTTTCCAGAAGTTTAATTCATATAAAATTGCAAAATATGAATTGATATAATAATAACAATGTAATTATAACATAAACATTTATTTCAACATTATTAATTTTCTGTGATGAATTGACCACTTTCTCTCGTTCTTAAAATGGATACGATAAGAATAATTTATACAACGCAAAGAGATAATTGTAATGTAGAAAAGGTAAATACAAATAGGAAATTATAAAAATATTAAATTGGTATATCGTACTACGGTGATTGTAGATCAACTAAAACAACAATGAAATCACCATATTTCTGACACTTGTTTTAACAATATACAACGTCAACTGTGTAAATAGTATTTTTTTTTTTAATAAATGAGTATGAAACCCGCAAGTAAAGTTATATCAACTGATTACGTCACGGGTTTTGATTTCTAGATTGGTTTCAACTAAACTTTCACCCAGCGTGTAAATCGTTCATTAAACTCTGTTTTCACCTAAAAACTTAAAAGGTAGAGATCGACCCTTTCCATGAACTCGGGATAATTCTTTATAACGCGTATGTCCGTAAGGTTGCCTCTCTGCAGTTAACAACAAATTTGCGCTTCATTGCATCTTCTCGCATCACTCGTAATTGACAGCTTCGACAAAGACATACTACATCACCACCTATGACTCTCATCCATCCGACAGCTTACGAAAGTCTTTTACTGAAATATTCTCAGTCCCTCCAGACTTATTAATAGGCTCAACAGAGACAGTACAGCCACAAAAACGATGTTGTTCCTACAGATGTTGTTCAACTTCCCAATTCTCCTAAATACTTTCACGTTTTCATAAATTTCATGTTTTTATTTTTTAGTCTTTAATTATTTCGCTCCTGGGCTCACTTTCTCTAGAGCTATTAGAATTAATATGATGAGAAGTAATGCTGTATTGTGGTAATATTTCATTTTTCTTCACATATACTTTGTCATCTCATTGTTTTATTTTTTTATTTCATATCATTGCATTTCTAAGACTACATTGTGTGTACTATTATTGTTATCCGTTATTTAATTGGACGGATAATTCGTTTAATTTGCTATACTGTTTGAAATTGTTGTAAATTAAATGTTAAAATATAATTGTAATACCATTAGTTAAAATAAATAAATAGGTGAGAAATGACAACCTTTCTGTTTGACCACCTCCCGTCTCGGAGAACTTTTAAATCTTATTTTGGTTCACTTCATTGTAAATTTTATTTCAAAAAAAATTTTCCCTGAAAGTCGAATTGGCAATTCATGGAAGACATATATGCTTTTAATTCGTGTCCATTATTATACCTCTTTGAGAGTTCACTCAGTTTTCTCATTAACGTATTCTACGAATATTGTTATATTGCTATTAAAACAAGAAGTCTTAAACGCATATATACATGGCGTGATAAATGCTTTATCACGCCATTGCTGTAGCACTTTTTAAATAACTTATAACAATTTCAAAAACTATTTTCTTGCATGATTCTGTTGCCGTATGGCTCATGTTAATTTAGTTTTATGTGTACTCAACTTTGGCACGGTTGTGTACATTAATTCTGTAGCCCCATCCTGGCCCGGGTTTTTCACCGTTTTTCCATCGGGCAGAGGCGGATTTCTCATACAGGTTCTCTAGGCTTTGTCCAGGGGCATGTTTATTGTAATAATAAATCGTGAATTTAGTGTTTTTTCAACTCTCATGATTTTTTAAACACTATACTCAGAATAATCTATAGTTCGATAATAACTTGTACATGTAAATTTACAAACATATTTGCTTTAAATTACAAACATATTGACATTATATATGTATTATAACTCGCAGCTAACTTTTTATCTTATCTAGGAACGTTTGCTGAAATTTTTGAATCCGCGTCTGCCTTAGGAATTGCCCTTGATCGGAATTGATGGGATGGTCCCTTGCTTGCTTTAGGAGNTTTGTACTGTTTTTTTTGACAATAAATTTATTATTCTTATCATTACGCGCGTTAGTCTCGCAGTCTTCGGAGAACTACCCGTCGCAATGTGTTTCTTAAAAGATTCAGAGCTTAAATAAGTCTTATTCCGTTATTTATCCAAAACTTATTATTTATTTTCTGTAACATGTCACACATTTACTGTCGACAACCAATTCGATATTTCTGCATGTCGATGTTCTAATTCATTTGCGACATTTTGTCATTTCATAAATGAATTATTGTATGTTTCGTTTTCCTGTCAATTCGCTTGTGGAATCTTATTTAAATATTTTTCAATCTATTCGTTTACCTCAATTAGTTCATAATTTCGAGTGTAGTTTAACAAAATAGAGTCACTTTCTGTTTTACAATCTCAATCATCCTTTTGTGCCTGGAAATCTCCCTTCTCTCCTCAATCCGTTCGCTCAGGGGTCAGCGCTCGCCTTGATTCCATCCTCAGTCGAGTGACATGTGCAGGCGCTGCGGGGGTTTGAGGTCGCAACATGCGTTTGCATATAATCCCCGTGTGTTTGGCTTTCCACGCTACTCCAGGTACGAGATAGGTTGACCCGAATACCTCCATCGTTGCGACTCCACCGAAAACTCGCTCAAATATAAAGAGAGGCTTTCCACA
Organism: Laupala kohalensis; assembly: GCA_002313205.1. NCBI lineage: Eukaryota > Metazoa > Arthropoda > Insecta > Orthoptera > Trigonidiidae > Laupala > Laupala kohalensis. The sequence continues at coordinate 78,111 of NNCF01130024.1, forward strand.
CTGTTCTCGTATAAGCAGCGTCTCATCAGCGACAGTTGAAGTCACGAGAAATATTTGAGTAAATGAACAGCGACTATTTTTAGCAGACAAACAACGTCACTGAGTAAAAAGCAAGAACAATACAACACTTTTAGATATTTTAAACGTTTCCATTGGCACCGTTGTCATATGATACCTCTAAGTTTCCCAATATTTATATCATTATATTATGATCATGTTTTATTTGTAAATTATTGTTTTTATCGTTCTACGTTCTATGACTCCGCAGATCGAATTCACTTTCACTCCTTCACTTGAGCTTTCACTCGAGCAAATGTTGTATTTCGCTTGACTTTTGATGAATGAATCGGAGCCAATTGGGAACCGAAACGTCGCGAGTTTAAATTTTTTTAAAAAAAGTGTTGTATCGTTTTCGTTTTTACTCAGTGATGTTGTTTTTCCTCTGAATTCTAAAAAATAATTAATATCCACTAAAAGAGGTCCCTGTTTATTTACTCTTATTTCATTATGCAGACGAAGATGGACTGTTTACAAAAGTTATTGTTTTTAACCCGATCAGTAATTATTGACCCCAATAATAAATACATTTAGTGAGTTGTTGAGGTAAGGTCATGCGAATTTTTTTACCACTTGCTCTATATTTAGCGGTACAAAGCGTTTCTAGGCATTTTTGTGATTTATCAATCTCTGAGCTACGCTACTACCTACGTACTTTGTATTATGCTTGTAGCAAATCTTTTAGACTTCCACGTCACATTAATCGGTGACATCTTAGGGCACATAACGCTTTTTCAATTCCGTTACATCTGCTTTAGACACGAAGGTTGTCTGACACTAACCTCACAAAACGGATCAGCTGATCACAAAAACGACAAGCCAGTTTCCCTAACAGTATGAGGTCGTTCAAGTTGGCATCATGCATATTTTTTTGCTGGAAAATTTGGCAACATGCATTTTACATTTTTTGGACATGTTGAATTTTCACGCTTCACGTCTTCACCTTACCTCAACAATTTATGAAATTTATTTACTTATAAATTCGGATCACTTTAAGTTTAGTAGTTTGTGTCTAAAAGAACGCAACCTTGGGACGGTAGTGTACATTAATTCTGTAGCCCCATCCTCTCCCGTGTTTTTCTCAGAGGGATTTCTGTAGCGGATTTTCCTTGGGCGAGAATGTCATTAATACCTTTGCTTTCATAAACTCAATTTTTTACTACAGAGATATCTACAATTTATGTTGCAATCAATAATGGATTTCTAGGTATTTTTTAAATAGTTTCTTTTATAAATATTAAATTTGCACCAGACCATGGGCTCTTGATCAGAATCGAAGGGATGGTCCCTTGGTTGTTTCCGGAGAGTAAATTAGTTTATTGTCCACAGTGGGTTCATACACAGTTTGTAACTGCTTTTTTGACGATAAGATTTATTTTATTTATAATGTTTTGCTACTTCGTAGAGCTACAGAAGATGTGACCAAAACACAAGGTTCCTCATAAGGTCTCCTCATGATCACAACTCCTCGAACCATATTATAGTTTCTGCGCTCCAACCCTCATTTATTATTCAGTAATACTCATTTTGTTCATCAGCATTCCCTAGCAACGACACTCTGCATTGTATTATTTTTTCATCGAATCTATAATCAAGAATANCAACAAACTCATTTTGTTCATCAGCATTCCCTAGCAACGACACTCTGCATTGTATTATTTTTTCATCGAATCTATAATCAAGAATACAACAATCTCTCAACAATTTATCTGTATCCATCGAACTATTGTTACGTTATATCCATTTTAATGAACTCATCAATAATACGCTTGCAAAATCGCAAATTTGATAAAACTACTTTCAGTAAAATATTTGTTTAGAATAACACTTTACGTAGAAAGACGTTTTCTTCTTCTGAACCAATTCTGAATAAAAAAATATCAAAGAANTTAGTTCCTTCTTACAAACTTATCTGAACCAATTCTGAATAAAAAATATCAAAGAATTTGAAGAAACATCCGAACTAACTTTTTAATTCCAACATCTCCACCCCATCCTGGCCCGGGTTTTTCTCCGTTTTTCCTTCGGGATTTCTTATACAGGTTCTCTAGGCTTTGTCTAGGGGAGTGTTTATTGTAACAATAAATCGTGAATTTAGTGTTATTTCAATTCTTATGATTTTTTAAACACTATACCCAGAATAATATATAATTCGATAATAACTTTTACGTGTAAATTTACAAACATATTTGCGTTAAATTACAAACATATTGACATTATATATGTATTACAACTCGCAGCTAACTTTTTTTNGCCTTAGGGCCCTTGATCGGAATTGATGGGATGGTCCCTTGCTTGCTTCCGGAGAGTAAATTAGTTTATTGTCCTCCACGTGGTCATACGCCATTTGTAACTGCTTTGTCGACAATAAATTTATTAAATGTAGATATATTATAATACCTGGCAGAACACTGTTCTTAGTTTTATGAAACTTTAATAACCAAATAAATGTATTTCGCTCGCGTGCCGATCTCCCGTCCCATAAACCTCCGGGGGTTCTTCTATCGCCAGATGGAATGAGACACGCGCACCCCTTGTCTCTCTCAAATGCTCCCCGAGTATAATGATACACACAACAATGGTTGCGGGAACGCGATTCCTAGATAACAGAACGTTTTGTCTATATAAAGCAGGCGAAGGTAACGACAAAACGTAATTGTTGATAATGACCTGGTAATGAAATAAGTACGTTCTTATCAAGACCAGAAAAAGTAAAAATTAACAACAAATTCCCATATAAAAAGAAGCTACATTATTTAATTGTAATTGGTTTGCATCATTTGATCGTGAGCGTACTTCTCATTACTTATAAGAGACAAAATAGTATTTCTTATTTTTATGTGAAAATTTAAGAACATTATGCAAAATATGACAAAAAAGGAAATTTCTCTTCTCCATCTCATCGTTCCAGCAATTAAGGGGGGATGCAACCCATCGCTTTTAATACACTTGTGAGTGACGGGTTGCATACCTGTTCCCCATTTGGGAAACGAAGACATTCAAAGAGAAAGTGAAGTCACAAAATAAGAATTTAATTAAGAAAGGAAGAAGAGGTGAGAAAGAAAGACAGAAGGAAAGAAAAGAAAAAAGGAAAGAAGGAAGGAAATAAAGAGAGAGAACGATAAACACAAACTATTCTACTAAGCGGGTTCAACGTAACAGTTGGTAAGATTCATATCACTGTGGATTGAGTCGTCGGATTGAGGAAATAGCGATGACGTGTTATATCCAAGGAACTCTTGCGGTTTCTTTCCTGTTTATTTCTTATCTCCATTTGTGTCCTCTACCTTCCGTCTTCCTATCGATCACGCTGTAAGGAAAATTCATATCTTTCACTTCTAAATTCTCCCTTCGTTTATTTCTCTTATCAGAAAAATGTTTGAAACGTCTATAAATTCGGCTTCAACTTTTCGTTGAATCCCCCCCCCCTTAAAAAAAACAACAACAAGAATCCATTTTAGATTCTCTACCTATATGTCTTTCTTCGTGATATTAATTTTCCATTCCTCTTCAAGCGTTATATTTTGAACACGTTGTCAGCGTCACTGGTAGGATACTGTTATGTTTTATATCTCTCGTAAAATAATGTACTTCACTGAATTAAAATAAGTGTTTCGAATGTAAATACAGTGATCACATGAATAATTATTTATACGAAATGAAAATAATGATAGTGATATTCGTTTGTGTGGAGAAGATACAGAAGATGTTGACCATAGAATATACGACTCTAAATATAATGATAAGGAAAGAGAAATTATAACTATTTATGACAAAGGAAGGAGTTTATAAATCGAAAAATTGGCCTAATCTTATACGGAATAATGAAGTTTTTGAAAAATTGAAGGAGACCGTGACTATATTGATGTGTGTGAGACAGCCTTTGAAAACAGATGTTGGATAGTTGTTGCGTCCATCTCCAGAAGTGATGCTGCTATGAGAGTAGAAAGGTAATAATATTAAGTTAGAAAGAGACAAATGAGAAAAGAATGACTTTTGGGACCGCGATGAAGGATGAAACAATTGAAGAGTAGTTAAAAAATGGTCACATTGTTTTTGATAATAATCGAATTATTATTATTTTTTTTAAAGAAACGCAACTCCCTTACTTTATCGTAACTTTAAATGTTTTAGTTGATTTTAAGGGTGAATACAAATATTTGTTTGGAAACACCACTTTTTTTTACATAAATAGAGCAATGCAGAAATTTGTAAAACTATTAAAACTTATTTAACGAAATAAAATTCACACATCACAGTTGGAATCCTCACTAGAAGCTCCAACTATTTGCTTTTTATTGTTGTAGGGAAATGTAGCTTAGTGCTATTGAATCTTATCTACATGGGGAGATAGGAGAAGGTACGAGGTGGGTGATGGGGGTGGTCGATTGCAGATGGGTCGTTTAACTGGGTCTACCACGTGGAGGTGTCAGTAGGAGTAGTCGGTAATAGTCGAGAGTTAGTGATTCTAGGAATAATAGGAGATAGATAGAAAGCGCGGGGTTCGCTCTTCGCTTGTCACAAGTACAGATGAATTGGGACGTTAATGTGAAAAAGCCACACATTTTTTATGCCGACCCCGCTCGAGTATTCAACCTGGAATACCTTGGTGAAGAGGAAGCACGCTAACACCTTAACCACAGACTCCTTTGAGTTTAGGGGAAAATTTCCCCATGGAAACCCTTCTTAGTTGCACTATTCCTATCGTGTCACTCTTCTGATCCCATTGCATCACGTCATGGATCTTCTACTTTGATTACCGAGGTGCGATATGCGAATAACAATCCCAGGACATAAGCTGCGAGCTGCTTGGATTCACGTATCCTGGCGATAAGTCCCTGGTCTTCAGAATCACCAACCGCCCGGATGAAAACTGTGAATGTTCCGTGGATATTGGGCGATGTAGGCGAGCGGATAAAATCCCTGCGATCCCAGCAAGAGTTCCGGGTTCGATTCGTGTCTCCTAACCATTTATATCTGGTCATAGTTATCACATTCGTATGTTGTGGGCTATACATTCATCATTTTTTCTTCTTCTTATCCTCCTTCTGTGGCGCTACAGTCCTCTATTCGTCGCCTACAAAATCCCAATCATCCTCCCACCTGTTTTTAGGTTTTCCCCTCGGTCTCTTCTTATGTATTATGTCAGAGAGTGATGTTACCAATGGAATATTGTTTAAATTTATGTCAGTAACATGGCCCTTGTTTAATTTTTATTTATTCTAGGTCCATTCTCTTTGCTGCTGCCTCCAATTTAATATACTGCTCATTGGCATATTTTCGGCTTATTCTTAGTATGCACAGATCATCTGCACATCCTATAATTTAAGTCATTCTGTTAATGCTAGTTCTCGTTGAACCAGTATCCAATTGCCTAATGAGTTTTTCTAGAGCCAAATTAAAAAGCATAGGTGCTAAGTTATCTCCTTGTTTCAAACCATTACTTAAGGGGGAAGCAATCCGTGACCACGGACTGCACTCTTACCAACCCTGTCGTGTCCTGCATCGTTAGATTGGTCAGCCTTATCAACTTATCTGGAATTTTGAAATATTTCATTGTATCATACAATTGTAGACGGATGATACTGTCATACGCTTGCTTGAACTCTATGGATATTTGATGTACTTCTATATTGAATTTTTTTACATTTATCTAATATGCGTCTCAACGTAATTATTTGACCTACAGTAGATCTACCTCTACAGAAGCCAGCTTCATATTCTCCAATTATATTTTTAACATCTGGTGTTAATTTTCCATGAATCAGTTTACTAAGGATTTCATAACAAGTATTAAACAGGCTGACATCTCTATAGTTCTCGCAAAGTCTTTGCTTTCTTGTACACAGGACAGACATTCTTCATTCTTCAGGCAAAACTTCTTCCATCCATATGTTTCTTATAATATAATGGAGCTGGTTCCATAGATGCTCTCCTCTACATTTAAGCAGTCCTGCGGGGATATTGTCACTTCCTGGTGATTTGTTGTCATTTAAATAATTTGAAGCAGCTTTAAAATCTTCATATGAGGATGGTTCAATATCTATCTCTGTTCATTAGTTGAGATATGTACAAGTTGTTCACTTTTTTTTCCTTGAACATATTCTAGCTTTCTCTTTCTTTAACTTTCTCTTCATTTCTAATAATTTCTCCCGTTCCTACAAAGCTGTGTCTTCAGNAAGTTGTTCACTTTTTTATCTTTGAACATATTCTAGCTTTCTCTTTTTATTTTAACTTTCTCTTCATTTCCAATAATTTCTCCCGTTCCTACAAAGCTGTGTCTTCAGATTCCATCCTTTCTTCATTACATTAATTTGTCCGTAAGCTTCTTTTAGATTGCGGTTGTTGAAGCCATCTTGAATTGTATTTATATTTTCTTTTTCCTTTCTTCTAAACAACTCTTTCGCATCTCTACGAGGTTTCTCATATATTTCCAGAGTATTTTGCTCTCGTGTGCCTTTCTATCATGTGCCTATATTCTTTGTTTTTCTCTCTATTTCTTCACATTTGCATCAAACCAATTTTTCTTCCTTGTACTCTTACTTAAATCTATAGTGTTCTGCGCGGCTGTTTTTTATATGAATTTTTCGACGATTACCAGTCATCCATCCAGACGATTACTTTGAGAACCGTGAACTCAACCTTCCGATATCATCTTTCGATTTTAATTTCTTATATTCAATTTCTGTAAATCTTCAACCATACATTTGTTTTGTTTTGCACTTCCGTTAAGTCCCTGCGCCGCTATTCGGTTGCGATACTTAATCTTAACTAAGTAATGATCCGAATCGCAGTTAGCTCCTCGAAAATATCTTACACCAATGACACCACTGGGCCCTCTTTTGTCTATAAGGAAGTGGTCTATTTGATTTACTGTCCCACTTGTTTCCTTATGTTTGTCATTGTGAATAAAACAAGTAGAGGACATGACCGTATTTTTACTCTTTGCTAGATTGATAAGTCTTTCTCCATGGTCATCCGTTTCTTTATGAAGACTATTCTGTTCTCTGATACGAATTATTTCCCTATTTGAGCATTAAGATCTCCTAAGATAATCTTAACGTCATGTCATACCACCTCTCCATTCCATGATAGTACAATTCTTTCGTTATTTCTTCTTTTACATTGTAGGCGCATGGACATTAAAAATTGCCAGGTTGAAGAATTCCGATTTCAGTGTAATAATCCACATAAGTTCATTAATTGGTGGTTTGAAGTCAATTATGTTACCTCTCGTGTTCTCCAATCTAAAAGAAGCTTACGGACAAATTAATGTAATGACCCCGAATTCTTTGCTCCGATTCTCCGATGGAGTGATTAGCAACATACACAAGAGAAGGCCAATAGAATTTTTAGTTTTATGTTCATTATTAATATACATAATCATTGATTTTATTAGGAAGAAAAACTTTAATTTGTATTAAAAAGTCAAAAGTAATATATTCAAATGAATACACTCAAATTCATTATCAACTGAATTTGACTGAAGGACACAGAAAATGTTTTGTTGTTCCATTAAGCCCATCACGAATCCAGAATATGGATCGACGCCCGTCACACGGTTTTTGCGTTTCATCGATTCCCGTTCGTAAAAAACATTTCTTTGTAGAACACAATATAATCGTAATAACAAATATTAGAAATTAGGAATCAGTTACATTATTTAAATGATAATGAATTAAACTGTTAACCATATAACCAGAGAAAAGGAGTTACGACCGTGTAGCAGTCATTTTACATTTGACCGAAGCAAAAGCGAAAGACCACATTCCATCAATTACGATTAAAAAATACAAAAAATTCCGATGAAAACAACCTAGTAACGCTGTCGTGCTATTTTAAAACCAAAATAACTCAATTCGAAAAACGAAAACTCTATATTTTTTAGTACTTAACACGAATAGAATAGCATTTACTAACCTAAAATAGCAAAATCCTAATCCCTTGCAACAATAGTACAAAGCAAAACATGTCAACAACAATGGGAAAGACTGATGAAGCAAACAAGAGTCACAATACGGTTTCTCGAGTATTTACTGTGTAGACTCTGTGCACTAAAATCGACACCAAAAACTCATCAGCTAATTACTAATTATAGAAAAGTTAATATTTTATTTCGAATACTGAAAACAGTTAATAATTCCGATTCGTAGTCAGTGCGATGTAACTAACAGAGAAAAAGCTTGGACCCTCACACTGGACCAGGCAATGAGGAATCGACCCAATGTTAAAGTGGAAGAAAGTTTAAGAAGGATTAACAGGGCGTAGTTTTATCGCGAAAGAGAGATACTTCCCGTCTTTTGAAGAGGACGCGAATATTTAGCAATAAAATTTCAAAATGCAAAACTTGCAAAATTTCATAACAAAGGAGTTGTAGGTCTTTAAAACAAGGCATTGCAGATTCAAATGCATTTATTAGTTATTGTTAAAATCTAAATAACGTGCCTTGATTTTTTGGAAAGAGTTTATTGGAAAGGAGCAATTATTTTCTAGTAGTTTTAGAAGTTATTCTTTGCAATAACAAAATCAAAATGCGAGCTTTGCGTCCATTAGTTGCTGAGATACGTTGAATTATTATTATTTCACATTTGTTCATAATTGTCGTATTACGCCAAAAATGCTTGTTATCTCCTAAACCAAAATAAAAACTGTTTGAAAGACACTATATAGTTTGTCCTGTTTCATTTTGCAAAAAGGATCAATTAGTATTTTTAACGTGAAAGAGATGTTGCGAATGTAGAAATAAATAATTTTTCTAATATAAATTTCTTTTTACATAATGTAAAAAAATTCTATTTCTTAAAGTAAAAAATTCACAAGACCACAGCCCCCCAGGGGAGGACTTACATCTAGTAGGTACGTGTTTGCCAAACACGGGGCCCCGAGCTGAGTCTGGCAATTCTTCCACTTACTTGTGCTATGCTCCTTCCTTTCTCTTTCCCGACCTCCCTTGGTCACCTCTTGTTCTTTTCGATCCCGACGCCATTAGGGCTAGGGTATCTTTCATNCATGCTCCTTCCTTTCCCTTGGTCACCTCTTGTTCTTTTCGATCCCGACGCTATTAAGGCTAGGGTATCTTCCATTTTCCTCGTTACAATGTTTTGGTGTGTTGTAGATCAGGAGGGTTTTTAGTGGGTAGGGTTGAGTCATTCGACGAGTCCCACACGCGGGGAGAGTCATGTTGGCTCTCCCTAGTGCGTAACTGCATTTTCCCTACCNTACAAAATTGTAGGGCTCCAATGACCTTTGATGTCGACATGAGCCGTAGAGCCCCACAAAAAAAAAGACAAAAAAAAACAAGACCACAGACAGCGATGTGGTAGAGCGTGTTTTCAAACCCTGCTTGATGAGGTTTCAGGTTTTCAGCTGGGATTCCCCTTTACCTTCTTCAGACTAATGTCGACTCGGTACAACCCAACACTTCACCTTCCCAAGTCCAAACGGTTCGGCGACAGAGCCTCAGTGCCTCACGACCTGAACATTGTAGTCAAAAGACATAAAATAAATCACTTCAAAAAAGTATATTTCTCGGTTCTTCAAAAGTTAAGTTGGATCCTCCGCTATTACATGTGCGGATTTCTTATTTGAACAGTTTAAAATCTGACGTATTGCGCAAATAGCAAAAATTTACAGTAGGACCAAAAGCAGTAGGGAAAGTTTCATTGTAATTCATGTTTATTATAAACAATGTAATGTGTTAAAGTATAATATTTGTTTACGATGCAGCTTTGAAATTATATCACAGTGGCTGCTTACCCGGCGTTGCCAGCGACTGATCTTTTTTACTCAGGAGAAATTAAAATTTATTTATATTGTAAGATCAAAATACATTTCCTTACTGATTTTGAAAAAACATGAATAGCATTCCAATTTTTCAAATTCATAATAATACAAAAGTTTACGTCTCGTGTGAGTCACTCCGTCTCAGTCGAACGTCCGCTACCGAGGCACCACGCGGCGCCAACGTTCACTAAAATTCTCGTAAAAATCTAAACTATTCGTTGAAATATCACGATCTCAAGACATTTTTTTTCTTTGTTCAATGCACAAAACAAATAATCTATTAAATTTGACGATGATTGATATTTTTATTTCAGTTTTCTCAATAATTTCGGTTAATTTTTTGTAGATGGAGATATGCAGTCGCGGAATTTTTTTGAAGAATTTTTTGGGACAAACAATATTACCTTTCGTAGTTGTCACGTATCTCTAACTGGTTAGGCAGATTAAGCGAATATAACTCTCTTTTTCCAGATTTCTTGCACATATATATTCATCCTGAACATCTTAACTTTATTCTTCCTCAATTTCATCACAATCTGTTCAGTGGTTTAATCGTGATGAAGTAACAAACAGACTAACGCATTGGTTTTCGCGTTACGCATTTATATATTAGTATGGGCGGATATAAAACAAGGTCAGTTGAATCGCTTGAGTCAACGGTACACAGAGCAAAGCATAAATAGACGCGCGTGAACGCAGTCACTTGTCAGGATACGTGAGTCAACGTGTCATAGTATACGTGTTGGTACTGTATACTATGACAATCACTTCGCTATTTTGAACAGTTATTATACACTCGTCAATAAACACTTCGTCTTTCCTTTGATCTCTTGTTTCTTATCTCTCATTTTTTATCCATTATCTCACATACATTCCTTTACAATAAACGATTGCTACAGTGTCGGGTACAAAACACTGAAAATTTGATCCGTGAATTGGGGTTTATTCTGTGTAAGGTGATGAGTCAACCCAGAGACCATTTTGGTGACGTGCTGTCGTAACGATGTCCGTATCCTCATGATTACCTCCGCTCGTCCTTTTTTTCGCCTTTCCGTCACGTGATCTTCACTCGATTTCGCTCGTGTTTGTTTCGATCACCCTTCTTTTGTTTCCTAGGTGTCTTTTGTTCTTCCTCTTTCGACTTCGATTCTCGTTCTGCGAGAGGGAGATTCGAGATATTCGGAGCAACGTCTTTATTTTTTTTTGTGAGATTCGATGGTGAGGTCGTATGTCAAGGAAAGTGCTGTTTGTCTCTTAGAGGGTGATTCATTCTTTATGATGTCTTTCTAGAGGACGACATATAAGTCTAGATTTGGCCCATGATACAGGAGGTTTTCTTCGCGAAATACAGCTCNCTTCGCGAAATACTGCTCTTCATTTATTACCTGTCGATAAGACCGTCCTTCCTTTGACCAATAGAAAAAAAGGACATCACTTGTTCATAACAAGGTGATATATTCACTTGAACGTATCATTGTTATAAAACAAACCCCTTGATTAAAAATAGAGTTAACAATCAGAGACAACAATTACATAAATTTTAAACAACTCTAATAATTCAACGAGCTACAAAATTGTGAAATGTTAAAACATATAAATGAGCTTGTACCGAATTTCTCTTGAAAAAAATATCATGTTTTACGAGAACATAAAAATATACAGTGGGTGGAGATAAAATCTTGCAGAAACAATTTTGTTGGTGAGAAACAAAATCGAATTCTCTCTCAAAGTGGTCGAGCAGAGAACCAATCAAATAAATGATGTGTATAATCATATAAACTATTTCTGCGAGATCCTATCTTCACATGATATATTTTTTATTTATAACAAAATGCAATTTTACTACCAGACAATCCATCATTCATCTTTTAATAAAACTGTCCACTAAAATGAATAATAACAACCTGATACATAAGTCAGTTAGTAATGTAGTACAATGTTCGCACAAGCAGAAATTAGTTAAACTAAGCAGCGTTTTACATAAGCAGATATCACCGTGAAAAACATCTTGGATCTCTTGGTGCAGTAAATAACAGAAGTCGATTCAAATGTGATTATCGTATTTCCGGAGACACAAAAGAGTTTCATTTTACTTCATTACCAGTTTCCGTAGATGAAAAAAATTGGAGTATAGAGGCATAAAGATTTTCAAATTTTCAATCCCGGAAGTTTCAATAAAATCGTAAACGGTAATAATTACCATCCATGAAAATTACGGTGCAACATTTAATCATCGGCTGTAAAAGTGCTCTTAGGAAGATAAGAGTAAAAAATCTTGCGAATCCAAGATATCTTATTTTCCTGTGATATGAAGACATTTATCAAAACGGTTGTGTTTCATAAAAAAATAAACATAAGGACATGTGCGTACATCAGACAAAACAATGATAAATCTATTAGTATTGCACTAATGATAAATTTTAAAATTCTGATCAAATTTGTACAAAATACACGACGTATACAAAATTAACTCGTGATTTCAGACTCCTACGAATTTTTTAAATTATGGGATCGAGAAAGCATTTTACTAAAAAATTCAACGCTTCTAACTTTAAAAATATTAGTTTTAAATAATACAAAAACTATTTGACAATTGTTATATAATTGTTTCCATGTTTAATATAATAATTGTTTTAATATGAAATAATCATAATTTATTAAAAGGAGCACATCTTTTATTCATGCTGCAGGTGCTTTTTTGTTGACAACATTTATGAATGTATAACTCACAACTTCCGAGTACTCGTGAAGGATCAACAATGGCCGGGTGAAAACTGCGACGGACCGGGATCAGAACCCGGGAACTCATTCTCTGGTCCGTGGTCACTTATCTCCAGACGGCGACCCAGGTTTACCGGAACATGTGAGGAAGATGTTGCGTAAGGACTTGAGGGGTCGAGGCAAGTGGTGCAATGGACAACTCACCTACGGCCATAGCAGGATCCCGGGTTCGAGTCTTGATCCGTCGGAATTTTCACCTGAGGGCCGTGGACGAAGCAAAATCATTTAATAAAAACCTTTAAAATGAGAGGAGGAATCAAATAAGCTGATATTGTTTACAAGTAACCTTTTGTTAACCCTTCACTTCTTTATTGGAAGAAATATCTCTGGTAATAATAATAAATTTTATTGTCAAAAAAACAGTACAAACTGCGTATGACCACGTGGAGGACAATAAACTAATTTACTCTCCGGAAGCAACCAAGGGACGTATTCCATCAATTCCGATCAAGGGCAATTCCTAAGGCAGAGGCGGATTCAAAAAAATTCAGCAACAATTCCTAGATAAGATAAAAAGTTAGCTGCGAGATATAAAAGTAATAGAATGTCAATATGTTTGAAATTTAACGCAAAAAAAATTTACATTTACAAATTATTATCGAACTATAGGTTATTCTGAGTATAGTGTGTAAAAATCTTAAGAATAGAAATAACACTAAATTCACAATTTATTGTTACAATAGACACGCCCCTAGACAAAAACCTAGAGAACCTGTATGATAAATCCGCCTCTACCAGAAGGAAAAACGGAGAAAAACCCGGGCCAGGATGGGGTTACAGAATTTATGTACACAAACGTGCCAATGTTGAGTACACATAAAACTAAATTAATATGAGCCATAAAACACGATACAAGCATGCAGGAAAATAATTTTCGAAATTTGCTTTAAGTTATGTAAAAAGTACTACAGCAATGGCGTGATAAAGTACAAAAACGGATTTAACTTTTATTAAAATCAATAAATTCTTTTACAGTGTAGAAGCACCGGTGCAGGAGGTTTTCAACCGCGGATTTGAAGAGATATAATTTCATAATATCTTGTATATTCATGGGCAGGGAATTATATAGAACGATTCCCGAATGATAAGGTTCATTTTTGGCAAAATATGAATTCCGAATGGAAGCGATCGTAAATATCTCTGGACCGCAACTTGAAATATTCGGTTCACCTGCTTCATCTCTGCTTTTTTTCTTTCTTTTCCTTATTTTTTTAAGACCTCACACCGCCACTCATCCCGTTGCCTTCATTCTTATTCCTTGACTTTCTACGGAAACTGGATTGCGGGTTCAAATGGAGAGGGGAGTGGGAGGGATACATGGAACAGCGGCCGCAGATACTAGCGCTGGCGGCGGCGAAGACGCGCAGCTGCGGTCACGCAATTTCTCACGAACCAATTGGCAACAGTGGAATTAAGCGCGATGCTTTTCTGTTCTTCCCCGGGGCGCTGCGCTGGGTGGGCGAGAAGCCAACCAATGGGCGATGCGTCTCGCAACCCCCACACCCCGGGCCAACCCCTGTTCAACACCTGATGTTGGAAATGAAGAGGAAAAAGGGAGTAAGCGTAGAGTGGGGAAGCAGAAATCTCTGGAAGGTAATTACTCCGGAAGAGTTTCCACGCGTTTTAGCGGCTATTGAGATTCTTTGTATGATTCTTGGTTGAAGTTATAATTTAATGTGAGAAAAAACTTACATTACTATTTGAATGATTTTGAACTGACATCTACACCATTCTCTGCTAAATTATCGGTTTCTAAACTCAAAAAGATAATTCAAGGATTTATCGGTGGGTTACCATGTATCAGAGCAGGAAATTACAAATAATAATAATAATAATAATAATAATAATAACTGAAACAACAAGACTCGTGTCACATTTTCTGATACTTGGATAATGGACGTGGTACAGAATTGTTGTATTCATTTAAAATATCTTAGTGGAAGTTAAGCAAGAAATGCAATATAAAGTTTTCTTATTATAATATGCATCGTACGCAAGCACGTAGAAATGTTGTACGAAATTTCTATATTGTATGACAAATGTTGTTTTTACGGAGGATCTTTGACTTCTCAAATAGAGCCATATACAGGAAGAATTTTTGTTCCGTCCGTTTGAAGGGTGACGGGGAGACAAATGTTTGAATTCAATCTCATTTCAATATGTTTTATGCACCCGAAGAAGAGCTTTCGCTGCGCTTTTGAAACTTTTTAATAAAATGTAATATAGTGAAGTATTAAACACGGCGTCTGTGCGACGGGGTCGCGTGTTATTCTTCTTCGATAGTTCTACTGACAGAGACGTATTGAATGCAACGGACCAAATGGACCGCAATTTTCATTCACGAATGGACAAAGCAAACGAAGTCATTTTATCAATTGAGTCCACAATATAATTATTTTGTTTCTTTGGAATACATAAAATGAGGGTTGTTTTTTAATAAATACGTGCTCGAATAATCGCACCCCATTTCCACCTCAACTGAGACCCCTTTTCTGTAAGTACCATTTAAAAGAAATATTTACTTTAGCAAATCATCGAGAAAAAATCTAGAAACTTACGTAAAAAAATGAAGCTTAATTCTGTAGGATTTCATACTTCCATTATTTGCAATTTTTAAAACGAAAGGATTTGTGGGAAGAAAATTTCGACTTTTGATGTCTTCTCTCTAAAAAATGTTTAAAAAATGATAACAAATATGAGGAATCCCTAAAATCACAGTTTTTGTTAATCAAAACTATCTTCTACACACTTTCTGTAAAAATCAAAATAAAAGAAAGTAACTCAGACTTTATTTACACATACCAACCTTTTTCTCTTATAAACGGAACAAAGGGGTGATGTTGTCTATCATTCACTTGCAGAGTTGTGATTGTTTGGACTGTTAACAAAAAAATTAAAAATAGAGCTCAAAATACTCAGAAAGAAAATATCTTTCTCGTATGTTCACCCATGTCATGATAATTCAAGATTACGTTTTTACTCATTCCAGTACCTTTACATCATTGGGATGAAAAAAAGTTATTTTCATTCTTCTCTCAAATTCAACTTTTAATCCTTTTTATGAAGAAAATTATCGCATTATGACATTCCCTTTGATGGCGAATGAAACAGCGTGATCCTTTATGACCTTCGTGATCACTACGGAATTGGTTTCTGATCGTGATTCATCCATCCGCATCCCTCTTCCCACTTGCAGTGATCATGTTTTCCCTTCATTCCATCGATTGCCTTGGAAACCGTTTAATCGCATTTGATCCCACCACCAAAGTCAATTTACAGGAATAAAGACTCCACCGCCACCTTTCTCACCACCTTCCACAAAAGCGTCCGACTTTAATTTTCCTTTCTTGTATTTCTCTTCCATTTCATCTTCTTCTTCTTCTTCTTCTTCAATACCACCCACCCGAATGCTACGACGGGAAATTGACAAAAATCGGAAAATTATTGAAACCAACATTTGATCCTCGTGTTATTAAAAAATACACTTTGCTGCACACATTAGTCGTCATTTTTTTATTAAAAAAATAAAAGAGGAAAACGTTTGTAATTTTTTGTTTAACGTGATTTCATAAAAAAATAATTTCGTTCCAAATTATTCTGATACTTCTGAATTTTGTACATTTCTGTGAGGAGCGCAAACTCACCGACGCAAATTATTTTCCTTCATTCTGTTGATACAAACAAAATAATGTAAATTTTCTGGACATAAAACTATTCCTAAACACACAAAAGTTAAAAGTTATTTGACATATTACGTTTTGTCAGTATTTTAAAATGTACAATGAACTTGGAACAAGTTAATGAATAGTCGCGTAAAAATATAGTGAAATCCGGATTTAAACGAGAGACTCGTTTTCCCCCCTTCCCCCCTCCCTACCCAACCACCCTCGTCCCTCGTGCGCAAGAGAACAGTTGAAGTGCGTTCCATGACACGTGATTTTATGACGAGGCGCGCCGTAGCTTCCGAGGTCCACCGCCAGGACTCGTTACAGCGCTTGTGTCGCGCTCTCGCGTAGGGGTGGGTGGTTTTGAGGGCAAGGGATGGGAAGGTGGAAAGGGGTGGCTGAGGATCCTCGGGTGCTTTGTCGTGCTTGTGGTTCCGCTAAATGTTGACCTGCATTTGAGATTTTTGGTGCTACACGCGATACCGGAATAAGTCCGTGTTAAGTACTTTTGCTTTGCACAGAAAGTGTAAAAAGCGGAGTAAAAAATGCTACTCGTATGAAAAAAAGAGTTTTCGTGACCGAGGGATGAATATTCAGTTCATGTTCCAGTGTTGGAGATGTTTCTTTTATCTTTTTGCTTCATCGAATTTCCTTCACTTACTATAAGAATTTAACGGGTGGAACTGGAAATATTTTTAGGTCACGTTCATGTAAATAATACAAAATAATTTAGATAACTTTCACAATGAAGAATTTGTGATTGTCTTTTATTTTATCAATAATTAACCTTCTTCCCAACACTGTGTGTCTCAATTTCAGACAATCATTTTAAGGGCAGAATTACTGGTATACAACTCTAACAAATGTAATTAAAGAATAGATTGTCTGAAATTGAGACACACAGTGTTGGGAACAATGAAGGTTAATTATTGATAATTTTAGATAAATAAATAAAAAATTGTTATATGGCTTCTACATATGAGTNCTCAATTTCAGACAATCATTTTAAGAGCAGAATTACTGGTATACAACTCTAACAAATGTAATTAAAGAATAGATTGTCTGAAATTGAGACACACAGTGTTGGGAACAATGAAGGTTAATTATTGATAATTTTAGATAAATAAATAAATAATTGTTATATGGCTTCTACATATGAGTTTTAAGAGGATTATCATATTGTCCTTCGGAAATAGTTTATTGAAAACTAAAAAAGAGGTGTATCCATTCAAAATGTTATAATAATTATTACAAAAATGTTTCATAGGTATTAAAATAAATGAAATAGAAAAAACGTATCTCGCCAATCTATATTATTAAAAATAAATAATTTGATTCCAGATTAATGACTTGACAATGATATCGATGTATCTCGGGGTAAGGCGTTTTCAAAACAAGCAGAAAATACGACTTAATATTAATTTTGATTGTATTTCTCTTTTCTCTCTCTTGTGACTCTTTTGCATCCATCTTACGAAACGTCGAATTTCTGACGAAGCGTCGCATAAAGAATCTTCTACGGGTTTCGAGGTATCTCTAGGAGCGATCTTTAATTTTGATATTTTTACAGGTTGAGTAAAAAATTATTAAAGAAGTCAAACTTAAGAGGGTGACAACTGATGGAGAAAGGAACAAAAAAAGTTCTCGTGAACACATTTGTCTGGAAATTGACTGTTGCTCCGTAATAAAGCAATTAACACTAATTTATCACATGGTATTGATTTAGTAATATTAAATTAATGTAGATTACAAAATGATGAATACAAAAAAAGTCTTCGTTGCAAGTTGCGTGAATTCACATTCATTGGACCACAATAGATTAGGAGCAAACCACGAACAAACCTTACTCCCACGATGAAGAATTAGGAAAGATATTATGACTCTTATGTTCCAATGAAGGTGGAATCACTCGCAACTTGCAACACATACTAAATGTATTCATTAGTATGATAATTTGATAAATTTATTGTAAAAAAAAACAGTACAAAGTGCGTATGACCACGTGGAGGACAATAAACTAATTTACTCTCCGGAAGCAAAAGCAAGCGAAGGACGTATTCCATCAATTCCGATCAAGGACAATTCCTAAGGCAGAGGCTAAGGATTCAAAATTTTTTTGCGTAAGTTCCTAGATAAGATAAAACGTTAGCTGCGAGTTATAATACATATATAATGTCAAAATGTAACCATCCATTTGCACACATATTTTTTCATATGAATTTTTGTTTTGTTCCTTCCGTTACGTATCATCTTTTTAATAATTTTTTTTCTTCTTCTCTGTATTGGCAGCAGCGGCGGATCTCGACAGTAATCACGGGGGTGGTGGTGGGGTTATGGTTTGACAACACACATTTCTATAATATTATTAATTAGATTAACCTGGTATTATTAATAACAATATCAATTACATTATTAATGACAAAATAATGATAACTCCTAAGAATTAATCTAGTGACACTTTAACAAAGTATGCATTTGATCAACTTCAATTTCATCTGTTA
>NNCF01130024.1:124108-138724 GCA_002313205.1 Laupala kohalensis
AAAAATTTAAGCAAAAACTCCTAGATACGATAAAAAGTTGGCTGCGAGTTATAATACATATATAATGTCAATATGTTTGTAATTTAGCTCAAATATGTTTGTAAATTTACATTTACAAGTTATTATCGAACTATAGATTATTCTGAGTATAGTGTTTATAAATCATTTGAAGAGTTGAAAAAACACTAAATTCACGATTTATTGTTAAAATAAACTCGCCCCTAGACAAAGCCTAGAGAACCTGTATAAGAAATCCGCCTTTACCCGAAGGAAAAACGGAGAAAAACTCGGGCCAGGATGGGGAGAAACCCGGGCCAGGAAGGGGTTTTCAGACAAATGAAATTGATTGTCTGAAAAGTCTGGCATATAGACTCAACAAGGTTTAATAGTGAATTTGAATAATTAAAATTGGATGCTAATCAGTAGATTTGAATCTTCATTCGCATGACTGTTGACAATGAAGCTTACTAATGTGTCCGCCATAGTTCGATTGTGAGGTTATGTGAGGCGGAAGGACATTGAATCTACGTGACGGAACCGCAGAAGCAAAATTNCGTATAATCTACGTGACGGAACCGCAGAAGCAAAATTATATAAATGCTTTGAAGAACACTTTGCGTTCAAAGTGAAATGAAGACCAAACAGTTCAAAGGTCTCTGCATTTTGCTGTTATATATTAAGCATTCTGTGTAAAGCGTGTATTGCTGGAATTTACAACAATTCCTAACTACGTACACATTATATCATACAATACTGAAATGTGTGGGTATTTCTAGGGTGGTTTTTTTCGTGTTATTTGATTTAATAATACTAAAGGAGGGAGATACAGAAACTGACAAATGAACAAAGAATATTTATTTTTTTATTGGGACTTTAGGTTTCGCGAACATCGAGGTAAAAAAGAAGAATATTCTACGAGAATCCTGGGTGACGCGGGACAAAACGAGAAGAACATTCTAGACGTGTTGACAGGTGTTTCACTGTAGTGCAAAATATATCAATTCTTGATAGCAATTTTTCTTTAAATGTTGAAGTAATTCTGTTTGTCGTTTTATTTGTGAATTGTTTAAAAATGTTTTATTCCTGAAAATTATTGTTTTAAATTTCTCTTTAAATCCCAGAGAACGCTGGACAGTTTTTCCTAGTAATAAATAAAATGATACGTGAAAGCTTTGAAAGAGATGACTTCCAGATTCTCCGTTTTCAATATCTCATCTGCGAAAGCGATTCCTGGGAATTTTGTGACGCGCTCTAAATGCGATGCGTCATTGCCTTTCCGCTGTTAATCAACAGGAATGAAAAAAAGAGCGGAGGATTCGTGGCTTCGATTTTGTTCCCTTACGCTCTTCCTCCCGAAACCCTTTCGTGGAAAATTTAACGATTTCTCCTGGAGGCAATGCTTCTTCTCGATACGAGAACCTCAGCTCCTCTCCGCATCCCGCGCTCTGCTCCACACGCGCGGCGCCCGCGCGGCTCAGGTGCGCGGTAAAAGACACGCGTAAGGGATTAGACGAGGCTTTTAGCAAAAAACCAAGGTCTCTGTTTCTCTTTTCCGAGCGAAATTTACAACTTCATCACAACGATAGACCTGTTCGAATGTATATCGAATGAAATAAAATCAGCAAAACGTTTCATTACTTTTTTATAATGATAATGATAATGCTTAAGGAATATGGAGTGTCTTTATAAAGTCCCTATAATCCTGTCCCTCACAGTCAGCATCAGTGCATCAATGGGCTTCAACTCCCCCAGAAAAAGGTAACCCGACAGTTACGCAAGATAAATAATAATTATTGTTACTATTATAACATTTATTGAACTGCGATTGGGTAGATCTCGCTTGGCGGCTGAATATAAGGAATTATAATAAAGATTACAAAAAATATATATTTTACACAGAACAAATTAAAAATTATTAAAGTAATTTTAAATTTTAAATAAAGAAACATTAAACGACGAAACGATTATTTATTAAATTAATCTACTTTTTATAATAATTTTTATAGCACATTTCACGACTGACGTCCCGGACACTCGATTAACCCTTTTCTTACATTTCCCTTCTTCCCTTCCTCTAATTTTCACACCTTTCCCTCCGATCCCTTCGCTTCACTTCACGTTCTTCATTCCTTCGCACCCCCATCCACCAGAAGTCGCCTAAAACCCTCCGAATAGATAGATGCATGCACAACTCTTAAATCTTTTCCTCAACAAATGCAGGCATTACATTCCAGCCTCCAATCGTTCGATTGAGAAATGAGAATATTCCAATGTCGGATTTCGTTTCCTAGTTTTCAATTTTGAAGCGTGATCTTTATTATATTATATTATTGGTTATTTTAAGAAATTTGTAGAGTGTAAAAGCTGTTGAGAAACTGATGTCGATAGAAATGTCTTACCAGACAAATAAACGTCAGTAAATAGTCGATGTATCATATAAAATGTATTTAAATTTATAATATGTATTCTAAACTAAAGTTAATTTAATTGGTATTTTTTAATTTAAATAAGGCAATTAATAAACGACGTATTATCACATGAAAAATAAAATGGTAATTCAGTTTCCGAAAGCAATGAAGGCACGATCCCATCGAACATCCCACACCTCCGATCAAAGTGTCAAAGCAATGAGGACAACGTGCGGTCGGAGCGTTGCCACTCGAATAACGTTCAGAACGGTATCCACACACACACACACAGAGAGAGAGAGCAGCTTTAAAAAACATTTCTTCTTCTCCAGCTTAAAAAGAGATAGATTATGATTTTTCCGTTTCCAACTACGAAGAATAAGAGAGTATTTTTATGATGTTGTCCAGAGAGTCGCTCGCAACTCCCCCACTCTTCCAAAGATACTTCCTCGAGATAATAATAATTTTGACTTTTTAGATGGGCAGAGTCTTTTTAATTTCTTATAATAAATTAGAAAAAAATTTAAAATATTTTTTATTTCTTTAGAAATACTTTTAAATATTAAGGTTCCATTTCCTCGCAGGTATTAATGGTAACAGCAAATCAGATGCTGTGTGTTACGAAACGTGACTCCAACCCAATAGAAATATATTTATAAATCATAAACATAATTACTTTTATATATAATTCTTTGACATAACTTTAAATGTTTACGTCCATCTCTCATTCATTCCTTACCATCATGTTTCTTCTCTCTTGTCAGTGTTCTTTTATGATCTTCGTCTCATCCTCATGTACTTTTCTCTCATTTTCTTCTTTTAATATATCTCGGCTATACACATTCCTAAACGATCTGCAGATCTTGTTTTTATCTTGATCAATAAAATGTTGATCGTATGTTTCACTACCATAAATAACTTCATTAAATCGTATTAAAAAAGAACAGTATTTCCATGTGAAAGCCATTGTCATTTATATCGAGTTCAACGTCCCGTCCTTCCAAAGTTCTGATCGCTGCCACCAGAAAAATGTGCTTGAGGTTGGTTCATTCTATTAATTCCACCTCTTTCCGGCGAAGAATATTGGGAGCAGGAAGAATAATCCAGAATGACGCACAAAAAAGCACTTTTGAAAAGTGACGGAAAATTCATTGTAAGGGCGCCTCCCTCCATTATGCCAAGTCAGGGATTACACTTGCAAGGGGGATCTGTGTCACAATGGAAAGAGGTATTCAGCTCACACAATGCCCTTTGCATCACTCATCATATCACTTTCACTTGAATTGATTGCGTCAATCTCCGTAGACGCCGGTGATGGAACAGTTTTCGCTGTCAGGTTCAAACTGTTGCGTGAATGTCAGGGCTTTTTAAAGAACTTTTTTCCTTCTGCACACATATTTTTTGTGCCCCTCTTTGTTCCCGATGACGCCTCCCCAACTATAGGGGGTGAAAATTCCCCCCCCCCAATTTTTTTTATATATCATAAAAACATGCCATCTCTCACTTTTCTTTAGCGTCTCCCGAGAAGCTAAAAAACGATTAGTTATTGATTAAGGAACTAAACATTCATTTAATATCATATGTTAAGAGATTTTTTGCACCTAAAATGACGCGGTAGTATTGACTTGAAGTGCAATAAAACGTACAAAAATATACAAGGTACACATAGAAAGAAAAAGTTTCTGTCAAAATATTTTAATATAATTTGTTTTGTTTTATTCCATTTAACTTCACTTACAGATAAAAATTGTTTCCTTTTTTTCTACACAATTCAGGGTTTTGTTCTGCACAAGTTCCCGCCCCCCCCCCATCCGTACAAATGCACATTTTAAACAAAAACCTGCTGCATACTCGCTATATGAATTTTAACTAAGAATTTTACAGATTTTTTTTTACAAAAAATATGGAAGTTTAAATTTCCTAATAAATATTGTTTTCCTCATGATTTCGGATGATATAAGTGATGCTAATATCTCTTCTACTTTATCACGGCATTGTTATAGTACTCTATGGATATTGGTTAAATTTCTTTTATCATTCATGTTGTTTTCGATCCTTTTTATTTCTAACCGTACGCAACCTTGGCACCATTGTGTACAATATCTCTGTTGGCCCCTTTTATCCCGACCCGGGTTTTTCTCCGGTTTGCCTCCGGGTAGTGGCGGATTTTCCTTGGGCGGGAATCACATTAATACTTTTGTTTTACTAATCTCGAATTTTTACTTCACAAATATCTACAATTCATTTTGGAATAATAAATATAATACAGTACGTATTTATTAAATAATTTCTTTCGTAAATATTAAATCCGCCACTGTCCATGGGCCGGAATTGACGGGATGGTCCCTTGCTTGTTTCCGGGGAGTAACATACTTTATTGCCTCCCCCCTCCACGTGGTCATATGCAGTTTGCAACTGCTTTTTTGACAACAAAGTTTATCATTGTTTATTTAACTTGACCGACTCCAATGGCGTATTTCACACAGCATTAACAGAACGCTATTGAAGCTAAAGCGAACAATTGAACCGTTATTAAGTATTGAACAATTTCATTTTTGGGAACGTTGAAGTGAAGTGCCACCCTCATTTTGCCAGAAGAGTATATTATCACCCCATACAAGGAATAAACACCCTTTGCGTTGAGNAAAATAATCCAAAGTGACCGATATTAGTGTTGAGATCGTAGTTTTCGCTGAAATTAGTAGTGACGTCGTCGTAGACGTCAAAGTTCACAATCGGCCCGTATAAACTCCAGCGTCCCTAGAGAAGGAGATGCCTTGACGACAAAAATATCGAACATGACATGTGAGTGACGAGAGCCCATAATTTTCGAAGAGAAATATCGACGTCATGTAAGTCATCATGAAACAAACACACACCACTAGCGCCCTTTTGTTTGAGTGGGTGGATAAAAACAGGAATTGAAAACTAATTTTCAAATAAGAAAATTGCATTGAATACATAGTATTAGTGTAGAAGAAATTTTTAAATTACCAATGCCATTAAGTTTAGGTTAAGATCACATGGTGGCACGGTATCTTTAGAGCTAGGGGCGCAAAGATGTAAAAATGTCGTAAAAAAGACCCATATTAGGGTCCAGTCCATGAATATTGTTTATTCTGAGATGAATAATTGTATTTTCTAATGACATTACGTTTCAACATTATGTACAAAATACGCAAATGGCGCCTCCAAAGGAGAGGGTTGAGAAGAACGTGACACGAAAATTTACCCCTTATAGATTGAAATGGGAAATTGGTGCTTTCTAAAACCTTTTTCTCAATTACATCAGTGCAAATGAGAGGGATCGATACACACGATCACCATCAATGGATCAACAATTTCAATGAGGGAAAGAATAAAGTTACAGACATGTTACAAAATACCCGTGTGCGATACCGCGGGTACCCAACTAGTTATTAAATACAGCGTGATTCAGAATTCTTCTTACTCAGTTATAGATGTTGTAACGGGGAGTCAGAACAGCAATATTTGATAATAAACCCGTGTCCGGAAATGCGCCGTTTTGAAGATAAACGACTTTGAAAGATGGAAGTCGATGCTACTTGGCCACAGCCACCGGACCTTCCTGCAGGAAGCGCTGGTGCAGCTTTCCGAGGATGTGGCGTTGCACATCCGTCGGACGATGTGATTCCAGCATGATGGCGCGCCAGTCCACTTTTCACGCGACGTCCGTCAGTACCTTCACCACACCACCACGATCGCTCGATTTAACATCTCTAGACTTCTTCCTGTGGGGCTACTTGAAGGGTATTTATGTGACTCATGAGGAGTCACAGGACCAACTCCTTGCCCGTGTGATAGCTGCAGCGGAAGTCATAGAGGACACTCCAGGACTTTTAGACCGTGTCTATGTGAACACTATTCGCAGGTACACTTTGTGCAACGAAACTCGTGGTCACCACTTCCAGCACATGATGTAGTTCACGGCAGGTTGGAGTTGGTTAATGCACGTGCAACGCATCCTTTCATGTTATTTCAGAGTCATTTATCTTCCAAACGGCGCATTTCAGGACATGGGTTTATTAGCAAATATTCCTGTTCTGGGTCCCCATTACAACATCTATAACTGTGTAATAGGAAGGATTTTCCGATCACATTTCTGAATCACCCTGTATACTCCTTAAAGTGCTATGCGGTAAGATTTCTCCGAGCAATGTGAGGAGCAAGTCACAAAAGAAAGTAATATAAATATTTTTTTGAAAAAATGCTGAAAAACCAAAATGCAAGATACATAGCAAATACAGCAGCTGCGTGATTGGCGCATCAGCAAGAGGTATAGTGGCAACGCAAAGTACCTCTAGAACAATTCATGTGTACCACCATAAATCTAGCAAGTGATAAAAAATCTGTCTAGTGTCAAGTGTTTGTTAAGGTTGTCCTATGACATTCCACATTTACACGATGATAATAATAAATTTACTGTCAAAAAAACTTCCGGTACAAACTGCGTCATTGTGACCACGTGGAGGACAATGAACTAATTCACTTTCCGGAAGCGAGCAAGGAACCATCCAATCAATTTCGATCGAGGGCAATTCCTAAGGCAGAGGAGGATTGGAAAATTTCAGACAACTCCCAGACAATATAAAATGTTAGCTACGTGTTACGACACTAATAAAATATCAACAAGTTTGTAAATTAACACAAAACAACTATTTCACACGTACGAATTATTATCGAAGTATAGATTATTCTGAGTATAGTGTTTATAAATGATAAGAAATGAAATAACATTAAATTCACGATTTCTTGTTTCAATAGACAAATGCCTAGAGAACCTGTGAAAACAATCCGCCTCTACCCGAAGGAGAAAAAAAACCCCGGGTCAGGATAGATATAGTGTAAGTGAGAGAGAGAGAGAGCTAGTGAGTCAGTGGTCGTAGAGTAATTCGAGAGAAGAGTAATTACAACACGATGCTTCTCGTATCGATGGATCGATCGCTCACGTCGAAGGCAGAGACCACGGAGTGGAGTGAATGTGGTGGCTTCAACATCTTGTTCTGGCGCTTGTTACAGCACGCTGCACTTCATGCTTCACCACCATGGTGACACACATTATTATTATTATTATTATAATTTAGTTTTCACATTTCTACAACTCTGCCTGGATTTGCAAGGTAGTTGTTGTTATATAATTCTTTTTTTAGGGTACACCAAAAATAGGACGTACGCATAAAAAATCCTACTAATCGTATGAGCTATTCGTGGTGTCTCAACTTGCAACAAAAAAAGGGGCATTGTGTCGCAATATACTCTCCAATACATTTGAACTTTTAATTAGTAATTAAAGAATTCTATTGATTTCAGAGCTTAGGAAAAACTCCAATGAGTTTATATATCTGACTCGCTTTGCTCGCTGGGGGTTTTACTCCCCAGACCCCCAATTAATGGGCTGCGCGCTTGCTAAGACATCAAGAGGAAAAAACCTCATTTGTAGATTAAAATGATTTACCGTGCAGACCATCGAACGCTGAGTGCATCCGGCGACACTAAATCTAAAAGCAGAAAATAGGTTTTTGCTGCACCGTGTAATTCAGAGCAATATAATTATTCGCAAAAGTGCCTGATTTATTGTACGTATGTACTATCATGAATTATTTTGAAATATAAATACGTACTCCTCACATCTGTCTCTCGTAAACATTCCAAATTATTTATCTTTACATTGTTGGTACATGGATACCAACGATACCACTGTATGGGATAATGAAACAAATTTCGTCTAGAACTTGTGTTTTATCACTGCACTAGGCAAGATTGATTTAATTATTGCCAATTATTGAAAAACCCTTTCAACTCTCTTGCATTGATCGTACGCATCTTAATTTGTCGAGGCTGGAGATCAATGTCCTTTGAAAAAATAACAATGTGAAATTTCGAGTCATAATTATCCTTCATTCCCTGTTAATTGGTTATTAAATACTAGAAAAAAAATTCTTAAAACACGTGCAAAATGAAACAATAAATGGAAACAAATTCTCAATGAATACTCAATATTACTTTATTGGATATTGATAAATAATTATTTTAGTGGCAGTGCTGAAGGTCAACTGCATTCAAGGAGTTAACAATAGGCCACCTGCATGAAAAAGATACAAAAATAAAACCACTACTAACTTACAATGATACGTATGTCTGATATAATTACTACTTAACGACAAGCGTTGACATATGAATTAAAATTATGTATTGCAAAGAGCCTTAGAAATAACATAAATAAAGAAAACTTACATTATTTCTCTGAATGTCTTTGCAAATGAACATGAAATGCAAATACGTTCCATTGTTGTACGTATTGTAAGGGATTCAATAATACTGAATTTTATTAAAAAATTAATAAATACGTTTAAAGTAGAACATTGTCGAGAACTATAAAATTAACCAACTATTCCTTTACATGGTAATAATTATAATTGTTTCTTGCCTAAAACGTAATTTCTTAACAACGTAAACAAACTTTTGAAATAATTAATGAATCGATTCAAATTTTCACCGCCTGCTGCATACATGAGTTGGCTTATTGAAATTCCTTATTGAAAATTAAATATTATGTAATTTATAATGATATTACTTTTGCACTTTTAAAGATTGTAAAAACAAAATTTCAATCTGAATACTACAAAAAATTTCGAAGTGAGTAATATCAAACTTGCCTAGGCAAATGATACATTCCCAAGAATCTCACGTATTCAAAAACCCACTTTGGCAATGTAAATAATAAGCATCCTTGCAATGTAAATAAAATACAAATACGAATCTGAACTAATCATTCACATTTTTTTTATATGTAAAAGCTATTTTAACAAATAAAACTGCATTTCGATTACGTTAGGCAACTTATAATTGCTACACTTAAGATGCCGTTTCAAATATGTTTAAAAAGTTGCATTTTGTCATTTTCTTTGCAAAAAGGCACAAAACAATTAAACACATATGGTGTTTTGCCCAAATAGTTATGTTATCGAGGGGGCTTTGGCTTGTATTACATGGCACACCCACAAGCTAATGCTCGTCTGCTTCGCGTAATACTAATTCCTCGAAAAATGTACTTAAAAAATAATATTCCAAAACTTTTTTGAAGTTGTGTCATTCATTGCTATTCTCTAGATATAAGAAAAAACAAATTTCATGTTTCTGCGAGTACTAGAAGTATATTTTCATTCTGATACCTAAATCATTGAGTTAGTTACACATACGGGTTTATAAATATAAGGATTAAGAGAGCGTTGTATTAAAAAAACAACAATAGAATGAAAAAAGCGATTTGTGTGTGAACAATAATTGGAAAACGAAATATTTACATTTAAAACGACACGTACGGGTATTTCCACAAAAAATAAAAAAATAACTAAAATGTAATTTACATTTTACCATGCAAGTATTTAACTGCTTTTTCGAAACAATTTGCGTGCGAATGGAAAATGTACGAGAACACATACAATAAGTATAGAAGGTTACGCTTAGTACAGTAAACATTGTTTATTTGCCGATTTGCTGATTTCGTTAATTCAATATCTCGATAAAGTTTGAAAATAGTTCAGGAAATAAAGCTACAAAATTTTAGAAATTATTAAACAAATTATTTAACGATTGAAATAATGTCTACTGATTTGGCCGTACGAGCACCATTGCTAAAATTAGTCATTCCTTGTGGGTGGGTGAGGAATGGACTTGGAAATTTTTAACGGTATACTTCAATTTTTAACAGATTGTGATTCGTTAAAATTCGTAACTCTTTGATTTTTTTTTGTCGTACTACGCGTATTATTAGAGATATTTAGCGATCTCAAAAGTTAGAGAGAACTCCTTATATCTATACTTTTGTACTGTTCGTATCGCGATGTATCTACAGTATCATCGTGTTTTGTGTGTGAGACACTCAAAAGCTTACAGTGATGTCTCACCATTTCCTTGTTGCTCTAGGGGACGTTCGCGTAACGGCTGTTAGAGGCGCTGACGTCAGGATTTCACACCTCGTGAGACTCCTGCTCCTTCTTTTTCATTACTTCCTTTTATTCGCTGTTTATGGTCTTCTTCAGATGTTTCCAGTGCTATTGATGGGGTCACGGAAGGACGAAAGGCTCGTGCACTTGTGAAAGACCTTCAGTTCCTCCGTCCGTTTCACAACCTTATTATTATTATTATCATCATCATATATTTCTTGAGAATACGTGTCCTCACTCATAAATTGTCCGCCAGATAGCGTTGAAAGCAACCATAATATTCGCTGTTCAAAGGTCGGTTTAAAATAATAAATAAATGTTTGCTTTTATGATTTTTGATGTTACTGGTAATACATTGGTTCTGTTTTACTCCATCCAGATATTTCCTTACTAGAAAATATTTGGTTATTATTCGACTCATAATTTTATTATCTTATTTTTTATTACTGTAAAATCTTCTTCTATCAAATTTACTTTTGTAATGAAAATATAAATAATTTTTCAGCTACACATCAATTTTAAAAGTTTAAACTCTAAATATGTATTATTCATTCAAAAGTGTGTGAATATTTCCAGAATTTCATATTTAGACAAGAGAAATTATTGCTGACCATAGAAGACGTACAGACGTCTTTCGCCTACTCGTTTCTCTCTGCACGAAAACAGTCGGTGACCGGAAACGAAGGAGAATGGAAGGAAACGCGGGACATTCCACTGGAAGTGATTTAAAAGTGTTCACAAATTTTCAGATTTATGGGAATTTTTCCGATGTTGATTTTTTGCGTGGAAGAGACAGAACGTAAAACGTGATAATATGCAAATGACTATATTCGGTTTTCAGAACCGTTATTACTTCGTATAACATTTGTTTGTTAGTAATAAAAGATGTAAAATAATTAACAATAATCAATAAAAAACAAACACAAATCATTGAAAGGAAAATAGAACGAAATCAAATATGGAACCGGAAAACATTTGAGAAATATATATCAATTGTTTCCTGATTAAAACTTGTTCACTATTCTCTGTTTGCGAAACATTTTGTCGGAAATACGTGAATTCAATTCATTAAATTCTGAGAGTTAAAACACGAAACATTAAATTTTTTCACTAACATCAATACCGAATCGAATTTCGCGAAAGCTACTTCTTCCTCCTTTATGAATGCTTCAACTGTTTCTATACACATTAAAATATTCACTAAAAGTAGAAAAACTAGAAAAAGATAATCATATTGTGTATAACCTAAGCTGTTGATTTTTTTCTTCTAGAAAATTGTGTATCCAAGAAAATAATCGCGTAACATTTGACAGGATAAAAAGATTATAACAACACACATGTAAATATTCGTAAGGGAGGCACTGTTGTTTTTTTTTTCGATTGTTCTTTCCTGGTATTTTTATGAACTTAGGGATTTCGCTTGCGATGCATCCAACTTCAAATGAAAGAACAACGAAAAATTATCACTATTCACGTATAATTTAAAATTTATATTTTTCACGTCTCTAAGAAATGGAAGGCAAGTATCTCTTGTGAACAACGTCTATTGAGACAGGTTTACTTCATAAAGGCAATAAAGCGCATTCATTAGAAGAGGAAAAACAAAAGCAGGAGACAATGAAACAAGCGAGGTGTGTTCTGAATGAGGAAACGCTCTTTCCGTGCGGTCTCCTCCTCCTCCTCCACCACCACCAGAGTCGGCTCTTCTTTTTATACTTCTTCTTCTTCTTCTTCTTCTTCCTCTTTCGTCCTTCGTTCCAACTCTTTCCCCTCTGGAAACTCTAGCCGCGGCAGAGAGCGGTGGGGAGTGAGAAGGAAGCGCTGACAAATAGTCACTAGGCGCAACTTCCGTCTCCTCTTCGCCAGCTCCGCTCCCCAGGTAGCACTGCTCTCTCACTCGCGGCCATTCCGCCAGAGCGCAGGGCAGTCGGATGTTGTTTGCGGTTCGGCGCCAGAGAGCGGCGTATCGGCGAAGAGACATGATTGATAGATATGGAATTAGGATCAACGGCTGAAAAATGGAGGGATATTTTTAGGTCTGGAAGCGCAGTAAGTGATTGGTACATTTTAATCAACGTTATTTACTTTGTGTCGAGCAAAAGGCAAAACAAGAATCAGAGGAGCTCTGTATGATACAACAGTTTAATACCGATGAAACGCTATAATCCAAAGTAACACACCATTATTAATCTAAATACAAGAACCAGTTCGAAATGCATATGCGAGGGTAAAAAAGAAACGCTAATGAAATAGTTCACTTTTCCGAAAGAACAAATATACCATTAAACAATTGTCAAAGATTGTAACAATATGGTCCTGATAAATCAGTTTATGTACATAGAAATGGTGAAATCATATACACAGAAATAATATATCAGTTACGGTGCACGAAAACGAATTAAAATTAAGAATAAATCCAAGTTTACATTTAAGTGAATTATTGTACTTTTAAATCCATTATGTATTTATGATAAAGAAATAATTTTCATCAAAAGGTTATAAGTCAAAGATTATTTCTCTCTTTTTCGAGCCGTACGTGAAATAACATGGAAAATGTAAACAACCGAAACTATGCAAATTGTTATTATTTTTTTACGTAAGAATGGAACATGCTTTGACGAAAACTATAAGAATCAAATAAACGTACTTCAATTTAATATTTGTGGTACTAAGAGTAATCTTAGAATCAGTAGTTCTCATTTTGTTCTTCAAACTCATTCCTATCTTCTGGTTCGTTCACCTCTTCATATCTCCTCTTCGACACTTTTCTCACCGCTCTGTGTTTGTTTGTTTGTTTGTTTGTTTGTTGTTTCGCAAACAATGTCTCAAGCGATGTTTATCAATCGGGGGACAAAAGTTGTAAGAAATCGATAAAATATCTACCGAGACTTTGAAACCAATTCATGGTAACCGTATATAAATCTCTATAAAAATAGTCTTTTGAGACATAAAAAAGTTCTCTCACTTTCATCCGCATTCCTAAGTTTTCAGTTCTAACATTACGTACTCGTGAAAAAAACATTGATTCATGAAGACAAGCCACTAATCAATATCATTAACTAAATATTCTGCAACTCATGTTAAAATTAGTAATACTATACTAGTTTTAGGCGAAGGTCAATTACATTAATAATAATAGTAACAATAGGCGAACGGGTGGTGTGGTGGTTAACACCCTTGCGATCAATGCAGAGGTCCCGGGTTCGATTCCCGCATCGGCGGCATTTTCACTCGACTGAAAGTTATCTCCTGACATTATAACAAAGTAGTTCACGTTTTATATTTCGTGCAATAAAACTAGAGCAATATTTCTCTCCCTTCATCACCTTCGCACCCTTCATCATCAGCTAAGATCTTGTCATTCGGTGCAAGAAGATATTTCCGTAATCACTCTCTTAATGAAATGAGGATTATCATGTTACTTTGTTCCTTAGGAGAAGAATATAACTCTCTTTCAAAGCACTTTCGATCTTCTAATAAGACGTCGCAGGACACATTCGGTCTTAGTCAAAGTCTTAGTCAAACGTATCGCCTTTTAGTCTCAATTATGTGAGGTGCAATGTGACTATAAGACTCCAAGTCGCAGAAAGAAACCTGGGTTTATTTTCACAATCAATTTTTGCTACGAGAATTTTGATGGTGTAAATTCTCATCTTGATATTTTATTGAACAATTAAGCTAAGAACGCAAATGTCAGTAGATCAATGAAATTTGATGATAATTTCACAGAGATGTAATCAATTTCTGAATATTAGTTTTACACTTGATCTCTTTCTGTGTAAACGACTCAGAGACGTTATTTCATATGACACACTTCGGTCTCTGATTTAAAAATGGACGCACGAAAGGGTGGAGGGAGGGACACATAATAAACATATATCACACATCTGGTGAATAAATTCACAAGGGAATATAATAATAATAAATTTATTCTCAAAAAACAGTACAAACTGCGTATGACCAAGTGGAGGACAATAAACTAATTTACTCTCCGGAAGCAAGCAAGGGACGTATCCCATCAATTCCGATCAAGGGCAATTCCTAAGGGCAGAGGCGGATTCAAAAATTTCAGCAAAAGTTCCTAGATAAGATAAAAAGTTAGCCGCCAGTTATAATACATATATAATGTCACTATGTTTGTAATTTAACGCAAATATGTTTGTAAATTTACATGTACAAGTTATTATCGAACTATAGATTATTCTGAGTATAGTGTTTAAAAATCATAAGAGTTGAAAAAA
>NNCF01130024.1:141813-155748 GCA_002313205.1 Laupala kohalensis
AACCAATCTATAAAGCAATTCTAAGGTCGAGGAAATATTTTATCTGCATATTAGAAACTGCGTTGTGAACAAGCATGAAAAAGAAATTAACACAACTCGATTATGGAAATAGCAAATCGTACAAAGGGACGAAAGGCAGAAATATCTTCAACAAACTGTACTCGTCTCCCTTTCACCTTTCAGGAAAATGTTATTCTTAAGGCCTCAACGTTTGTCCAGCGCTCGACGTTGTTGTCTTAAGCTCCTCTCTGTTCTCGTGGCTTCAACCTTTAGATGATGATACTTCGATGTTACCCAACTAAAAAGGATCACTCTCTTTATCTCTTCACGTTCAGCAATACCTCGGTGAGAATTCATAATTTATCCGAAAGAAACTAACAAACAGAGGCAACTATTTCCACAGGAATTCAATTCATTCGTCTTAGACACTACAAAATACATATTTTATTGAGAATAAATGTTATAATAATGACACTAATTAAAATATTATAATCGAAACGCAGTTACATTTGATTTGATGGTAATAATAATAATAAATTTATTTTCAAAAACAGTACAAACTGCGTCATGTGACCACGTGGAGGACAATAAACTAATTTACTCTCCGGAAGCAAGCAAGGGACCATCCCATCAATTCCGATCAAGGGCAATTCCTAAGGCAGAGGCGGATTCAAATTTTTTTTTGCATAAGTTCCTAGATAAGAAAAAAAGTTAGCTGCGAGTTATAATACATATATAATGTCAATATGTTTGTAATTTTACGCAAAAAATGTACATGTACAAATTATTATCGAACTATAGATTATTCTGAGTATAGTGTTTAAAAATCATAAGAATTGAAGAAAAAAAACTAAATTCACGATTTATTATTACAATAAACACGCCCCTAGACAAAAGCCTAGAGAACCTGTATAAGAAATCCGCCTCTACCCGAAGGAAAACCGGANTTTTCTTCAGAGCACGTCATTTACACTCACAAAGACTCCAAACAGTGACAACGATTTTCAATTTGGAGCCGATACTTTTCTGTGTCTGTCACACGTGTATCTGGAGGATGTCATGTCCTCCCCCGCTGTCATTAATCTGGAATCAAATTATTTATTTTTAATAATATAGATTGGCGAGATAAGTTTTTTCTATTTCATTTATTTTAATACCTATGAAACATTTTTGTAATAATTATTATAACATTTTGAATGGATACACCTCTTTTTTAGTTTTCAATAAACTATTTCCGTTTAAAAATCATAAGAATTGAAAAAGCACTAAATTCACGATTTATTGTTAAATATTAATAACCCGCCCCGGTTTTCCTTCGGGTAGAGACGGATTATTTATACAGAATTTCTAGGCTCTTGCTCTGAGAGCAGTGAATCATTGAAATAATTGATATCGAAATTAGTGTTATTTTTATATTTACAATGTATAAACAATATTTTCCCAATAAACTGTAGTTCGATGATAATACGAACGTTTTGTGTTTTATTAAATACAATATTGGTTGATATTATGTTAATACTATAACACGTGTCGAACTATTTTTTTATCGTCCAGAGTTTGTTGAAATGTTAAATCCTTAGTCTCTGCCTTAGGAATTGCCCTTGATCGGAATTGATGGAATACGTCCCTTGCTTGCTTCCGGAGAGTAAAATAGTTTATTGTCCTCCACGTGGTCATACGCAGTTTGTACTGTTTTTTGACAATAAATTTATTTATTTATTTACTTACAGCACAATAAAATGGAAACAATGACCTCTCATTTGCTTGTTTATTCCTGATAACGAATTTGAGGTTTTTTTAAGAAAAAACTGATTTTTTACGGCAAACCCCGGATTAACTGTGTAAACTAGTAACCGTCTAAACGGTTAAGAGGAGTTCTACTGTGACGACAGAGAGAGATAAAGGCAAGTCTAGTATATTAAGTCCCCGACTGAACATCACGAGTAAATGTCTAAGTTATCAAATATGCAGATCTATTTACGATTAAAAAGCAAACGGGCAAACTAAGTAGTTTTGAAATAGAATATATTCGATGTAACACAATCGAAAGTCATTGACAAGTGAATGAATGATCACAAAATGATGAAGGTGGGGGTCAACTTTCAGAATAGTTTTTGAAAAAATCCACTACGTGATGTACGATGAATTTGTTGATAAACTGAACGAAATCATGTCAGATTTTTTTATACTTTTGTATCAACATGAAAACTTATTCATCTATTTTAATTTATAAATTGTATTTCTAAAATCAGAAAGAACCAGCCCGAATTAAAATTAACTATAATCAATAATGTAAAGTAATATTTATAAAAAAATATTTTTTTGTAAATAATAGTTTTTTGTTCTTCTTGTTATGCAATTCTGTACCTGGACGCAACAATGCAATAATAGATGACAATGATGTTGTACGTCAAAAGTAAACAGATCCATCATACACACAAAAGTAAAAATAGAAGCATTGATGTCATGGTAACGTAGTAATAATTTTATCCAATCGACTTCTGCGAGTGTTAAGATCTCACTCGTCTTTTTCCTAATATTAAACACAGCACAAATAGTGGTAGGAAATAAGATGGTGTAATTTCGTTTTCTCATCTTAAAATGTCTCTAATTAAATAGTTAGTTAAAAACGTACGACATTTTATGGACTCTGAATATAATTTTTATTTTTTGTTAAGGACAAACTACGTTTCGACGTGGATTTACGCCGTCGTCAGGTGATCAAGTAATAACAAATTATAACAATAAACATAACAACGGGACAAATTAACATGATATAAACAGAAATATAAACACAAAATATGTTTACAAAAAAGCAGAAACACAAACGTGTTATAATATTGTATAAAGCAGAAGAGAGTTTTTGGACAGTGTCTGTGCGTAGATTGAAACTCCCGTGTGTATTTTTTTATATAAA
Organism: Laupala kohalensis; assembly: GCA_002313205.1. NCBI lineage: Eukaryota > Metazoa > Arthropoda > Insecta > Orthoptera > Trigonidiidae > Laupala > Laupala kohalensis. The sequence goes on from NNCF01130024.1 coordinate 144,731, forward strand.
TATCCATTTCTGATATACAACGTTTGTAATAATTAACTTATTCGTCCAAAATTAATGTATTTTCGCAATCCATCGAGTGATCATTATTAATGCAATGCGAGGTAACTACGCTTTGCTCTACTGATTTTTAATTTCTTTTTTGTTCCTCGATTCTAGTTTTTAACCCTCTTTTTGTTTAATTACAATAATATAATTCACAAAAATTAAGAATAATATAATTCACAAAAATAAAAATATTATTAGTCAATAAAAGGTAAGTTTTTACTATTTATTTAATTAGGTTACGTAATGGAGGTTAATAGTAGTAAAATTAAATACTTTGATTTTATGAATTTCATCGAAATTATTAGAATCGTTGTGTAGGTAAAGTCCATAAATAACCACCCTTACAATTAATTATTGGTAGCTGCATATGACTGGATTTGTTTGGTCCGCCAGGGGAGGACTTACATCTAGTAAGTACGTGTTTGGCGAACACGGGGCCCCGAGCTGAGTCTGGCATTACTTCCAGTTTCTTGTGCCATGCTCCTTCCTTTCTCTTTCCTGACCTCCCTTCGTCACCTCTTGTTCTTTTCGATCCCGATGCCATTAGGGCTAGTGTATCTTTCATTTTCCTCGTTATAATGTTTTGATATATTGTAATTCAGAAGGGATTTTAGTGAGTATGGTTGAGTCATTCAGAGAGTCCCACACACAGGGAGAGTCATGTTGGCTCTTCCTAGTGCGTAACTGTACATTTTCCCTACCTGTACAAAATTGTAGGGCTCCAATGACCATTGATGTCGACGAACCGTAAAGCCCCACCAAAATAAAAAAAATGTATTCGTGTAGCGTTGGTTGGCCTGGTTCCAAACCCACGGGATAGAGAATACATCTTGCCTCACGCTTGGGTGTTAACTGAGGTGACGACGGTGGCAGAAATCTTGAATCTGCTGTTCTTCATGGCTTTCACGTAGTGAGCGGGATCAACTGTTTTTTTTTCTTCTTCTTTAGTTTCCTCTTTCGTCACGCGACGTCCTCTTTTGTTTCGTGACGTCAATTTCTCGCGTTTCATCTGTTTGCCGGGAACAAGTGAAGGCGTGACTTTGAGAAACGCAGTGAACGAATTTCACCGAACGTAGAATAATCAGGATTTCCTTAAACGTGATCAGGTAAATGCAATTGCGATTTCATTTTATGTATTTCACCAAGCAAGACTAATCGTTGATTATGTTAACCAATATATTTCTGAAGAATTCTCTAGATTGGTAGTAGATTTGCAGTGCATTATGGGTAACTCGGAGACAAATGACGGGCGAAAAACACATCTTGTTGCTCACCAGCACCTATAACCTATAAATCGAACGACGAGCAAACAAGCAAAATGGACGCCGTATATCTTGCAGTACTGAAGAAAATCGCGATTTTCTCGTCAATTGATGTCGGTGGAACGTGTATTTCGATAATCACGATTTACTGCACAGAAAATTTCGTTTAAGGCATTAAACGAACTGTGAAATTGGGCCATAGTCATTGAACAATCTGCATAGTGTAATAACCAAGGTCTGGAAGCACTCGTACCATAAGTAAAGCCATCAGTCGCCATCTTACATCACTCCATTTAACAGTCTGCTAGGGTAAAAAATATCTAAAACTCATTTTAGTAAGATTTATTAGGGCTTAGGACGTCGAAAAATCTCCAAAATATTTTGATACATATATTCCCACAATTATATAAAATAATTGTAGGAATATTCGTATAATTAATATATATTTTTTTTGATACAATATAATCTTTTTATGAATTAAAACAATCTAGAAGTCATGAACATTCCCATTGTGGGAAATGTAAAAGAAAAATATTTCAACATTGCAAATTATAAAACATAATTATATAATGAAAGTCATAAACGCTCATATAAACGAATGTTTATTTAAAAGTCATAGTACAACTAAAACAAGCGAGTTCACTACACACATTTACGACTGGTTCGAGGAGAAAAGATGGCGGCGAGATGGCAGTTCTGTGGCGTTAAATCGTGCTGGCTTTAAATCGTGACAGCGGCCAGCATCTTGTATAACAGTGGCAATGACAAACGCAAGAAACGTGTCAGTCATTGAACAATCTGCATAGTGGAATAACACAAGGTGTGTCATTGCGCATCAAGGTGGTGGGGACGGTGGCCAGCCAATGAAACGCAAGACATTTTTCGAAAGGGAAGTTATAGGTGTTGTGCAGATTTATCTAATATGTTTGACTGTGTTGTAGGCGAGAAGTGATATCGTAATAAGCCAGCTCCGAAATATGTCTTATATATGATTGACTTGAATTGAGCAAGCTCGGGACGGGCACATCTTATCATATTCCACCATGAACAATGTGTGATATTTAATTATATAAAGAGCACTACACGATTAACGAGTACTACATCATTAGAGTATCACCTTATAGACGTGTTATGAAATGTATTGTATTCAAGTAGATTAAGATCAATTTAAATACATTGCCAACAAAATATATAATCTACGTATGAAAATAAGGCAGCAAGACAGGAATTATCTCCTCCATTTTATCGAGGAGTTCAAAGTATGAGACAAAGTACAATAGTATTACTACGCATTGCAAAAACTATAGAAGCATGGATGAAAATAATTTTGTATTTTAACTTAAAACGAGTTAAACAATGGTGTGATAACGTACTTAAGTAGTGTTAAAAATGAATTCGCATAATTATATTAATATTATCTTAAACTTTCATGTCAATACGAACAACAAAAACAATACAAGCACAACTGGCAGTTAGTGAAATACGAAACATTAAACCGTGGGAGTGGAAAAGTAATTTCTAATTAAATAAGTTAAATGTATTTATTAAACAGGGAAATATCAATGCACCACGGCATAGTAGTGAATTCTTCATTATTTTATATAATAGGTTTTACTTATATTTCTTTCTAAAAAACATTACAGCGTATCACTATACGACCTTTTTATGGACTTTGAATAATCTTTTTGTTTTTTTGTTTTTTGCATTTCGAGAAGAACTCGCGACGTTTCGACTTCGCGCTGAGTCGTCGTCAGGTGATCGAAATAATTTTAACAAATTTTAACAAACAGTGCAGAACAACAGAAGAATTGAACACGATTTAAAAACATAAATATATAAACATAAACTTACCAGAGTATAAAATTCGTCCTTAAAAGGTCGTACGTCTTAATTATTTAATTATATTGTATAATGGACGTTAATTGTAGTAATTAGAACTACGATATATTTTGGAGAAAAAGTACCCAGATAAAATTATTTTCTTCTTTTTGTATCTTGGTGGTAAAACAAGGAGTATTTGCAAGAAAAAAACTGTTTTTGATGAAGGTAGAGAGACGCAAAGCGCATCCATTTGCATTAGAATCGTGTGAATGTGCAAATGGTGGAAGAGAGATAACAGGGAATTTCTATCCTCACGAGAAACGTCACGCAGGTGTCACGCGGGGAAAGGACACTGGTTCGACACGAAATGGAAACAACATTTTTTGAATTCATTAAAAAAAGAACTATAAACGATTATTCCAAATACTTTTGCTATAACGCACTTCTTCAGTTCTAAACTGCAGAATATCATTTGTATTAAAGTTTAATACATGAAGCAGAAGAACAATTATGTTGTGAGCTAATTACACGAAATAAATTCCCTCATATTCAAATAAATCCTGTTGAATGAATGTTCTGACAGGATCTGTATTGCGTGATAGAATTATTATCAGCAGCAACTTTAATTCACAATGGCTTCATATTGACTTAAATATACTTTAAAATAGTTGGCGAGGTCTAAAACCCGTGTGCCCTAAAGAAGCCCTAAATTGCGCCGAAGGATGTGCTTCGTATATTCAATGCACTCAACGGAGCTAAAAATAGCTAAGAATACAAAATATTAAAAGATTACGATAACATCGGTAGGTGCGAAGAAAATTATTAACTGTTTTAAATTATATATATACATACATACTTGTCACGACTATTATTTCTTAAATTATGTGCTATTGGTATTTATACTTAAGTGACTGTTTCGTTCATTGAGCACCGTTGGGAACCACAGCAAAAGCAGCAGCCCTAACTTAGCGTTTAAATTTTGTTCAGAGGCTTCATCTGTAAAAACAACTTATATTTTGTAACTTATCTGTAAGAACAACTTATCACAACAAGATATTTTGTCTTCTTCAAAACGCGAAACGTCGAAATGTTATTAGACGAGATGATATATTGCAGTTTATATTTTCACTTAAAAACATATTCAGAACATTAAAGAATAGTTGACAGAGCGATCATAATACTTTAAGTGCTGATGCAATTACATTGAAATACTGATGCAAGGGGTCTAATGACCCTGAAGTCCCCCCCCCCACACACACACACACACAAAAAAAATTACATTGAAGGTGCAAATGTTTCGCTTGTGATTAGCTAGTAGTAAGCAAAATCTTATTAAGACATGACTGAACGAGTTCATATAGAGATAGCATTCCTGTTCTTCAGAAATTTAGTTCCGTCTTAGAGCGGACTAAATATATCTCTCACATTTGGTTGTAGTGCCAATTTAATCAAAATTTGTTCTACGTCATAATTAGGTAAGATCTGAAAGGCATTCTTATTCTTTATATATAAGATCTCGTTTAAAATTGTTTAATTCCATGTTATTAATTTACTCTTTTAGAAATCAAACAAAGCAGGGACTTTGTAATTCATGAAGAAATGGGACGTATTTGAGTTGATTTTAAAATTATACATTCAGCTGTTGTGTGTTTGAGTGCATCGCACGGGGTCCACTCCTACATTCACTCTGATGGATGTTCCAAAGACCTCATCAACCGATTCCGTAGAGGTACAAAGGAATGTCTTGATGAATTGGTTCAGACACTCTCCCCCCCTCTCTCTCTCTCTCTCTCTATCGGAGCATCGTCGACCAATCAACTCGTTCTGTTGCGATTGCATCCAGAAGGCCTTGCCACGACACTTCAAGCGTTTCACCTCAAATCAGCAAGGAGACGAATTCATGAACACACAGTCACGAATCTTTACATAAAATAATGTAACATGACTACTTAAGGTAGTACTAGAATTAAATTACAAAAAATATCTTAAATACGCGTGAGTAACCAGAGTAACATGTAGTACTTATTGTGATTTCAACTTGAAAGACATACTACACCGGGCATTGAGATGAAATAATACCAATTAAAATTAATCGTGTAATGCATTTTACCTATAGATCAACTTTTATCTATGTGTCACGGGACATTTGCAAAAAAAAAAAAAAAAAAAANTTCATTTCAAACGAGTGAAATGAGTTCCTGAATAACGTATTATTAACTGATACTGTTTCGAAATGATCGTAGAAGCAGGTAGCGGATTGAAAGCACCTGAAGCGATCAGTCAACCCTCGTTTGCAGGTGGGTTCTGCGCAAAGCGTAGTTCTGCAAAATTAACATTCCCGCCTTGAAGATATTGTATATTCTTCAGTAAGCTGTTGGCCGTCGCTGCAACAACAGTGAATCATATCACAGCTGCTACTCCCTCGCAAATATTTCCTTCGAGAACGAATAAACTTGCCGACAATGAAATCTGAATTTTTATAAGCTCCGATGAGATTAATTCTGCTTCAACAATAGGTGAGTTTTTTTATTTCGAAGTGATATTCTTGATATTCATTCTTGTTAAAAACCTGCTGCAGGTTAGCAGCGGTGGGCGCTGTGTCGAGATTCGCTGTCTTCTTGCAGATATTTTGTTTTTTGTGTTAGACAGATACATACAAATTAAATCACGTTTTTCAATCGTTATTATTCGTATTGTTGTGTTTTAAAACAATTAGAGTAATAATAAAGAAAACAATGATACTTGTGAGTGATTTGACTGACACGGATGAAGGGCTGCTGGCGCCATCTTCACACGAAGTGCCAACTTGTACGAATTAGTTGTCACAAAAATGAGAGTCACATTTGCAGAAAGATACCAAAACAAATTGAGACAGAAGGTAATATTCGTTCCACACTTCGCTCGATGCACAAAGAACAGAACAGCGCCACAAGAGCAAGTGAATCGTATCGATGGCCGATGTTGGTGATGGATTTAAGTTTAAAGAAATCAGAATATAGTGCCAACATAACGTGAGGTTCACTTAAGAAGTAAAAGCGTTGGCTACACTGGGTACAAGGCCTGTACCAACATCACGCCAGTTACATTGGCAATAAATAAATAAAATATTTAATAATTTACCGTCAAGAGGGCAGATACAAACGTGTGCGAACGGATAACGCAATAGGTTATGACCTACACAGACCCAGAGGTCGTTCGACTGTATCCGGCTGACTTTTTACATTTTGAGATGAACAGTTGTTTAAATATAAATATAAATTTATTGTCAAAAAACAGTACAAACTGCGTATGACCACGTGGAGGGAAAAAAAACTAATTTACTCTCCGGAAGCAAGCAAGGGACCATCCCATCAATTCCGATCAAGGGCCCTAAGGCAGAGGCGGATTCAAAAAATTCAGCAAAAATTCCTAGATAAGATAAAAAGTTAGCTGCGAGTTATAATACTAATAGAATGTCAATATGTTTGTAATTTTAAGCAAAAAATTACATGTAAGTTATTATCGAACTATAGATTATTCTGAGTATAGTGCTTAAAAATTGAAATAACACTAAATTCACGATTTATTGTTACAATAGACCCGCCCCTAGACAAAGCCTAGAGAACCTGTATGATAAATCCGCCTCTACCCGAAGGAAAACCGGAGAAAAACCCGGGCCAGGATGGGGCTACAGAATTTATGTACACAAACGTGCCAATGTTGAGTACACATAAAACTAAATTAATATGAGCCATAAGACAACACAATCATGCAAGAAAATAGTTTTTGAAATTGTTATAAGTTGTTTAAAAAGTACTACAGCAATGGCGTGATAAAGCACAAGACGAATTTAACTTTTGTTAAAATCAATAAATTCTTTTACAGTGTAGAAGCACTGGTGCAGGAGGTAGTTTTTAACCGCGGATTTGAAGATATTCAATTTCATAATATCTTTTATATTCTTGGGCAGGGAATTATATAGAACGATTCCCGAATGGTATGGTCCCTTTTGGCAAAGAGTGGTTGACACTCTAGGGCGATGAATATTACTACTATTGCGTGTATAGTGTTCGTGAACGAGACTGTTTCGTATAAAGAAAGGGTGGCACTTCAGTAATTCGGTCTTAACAAACACGACTGTTTCATAAATATAAATGCAGGGAAGTGTTAAGATATTTAATTCCTTGAATAAAGGTTTACAAGAGTTTCGGGGGTGAGATTTACAAATTATCCGAACTATCCTCTTCTGAATTCTGAAAGTTTGAATACTCTGACCGGAATTACCCCAGAAGGTAATGCCGTAACGTAAATGGGAGTAAACGTTTGCAAAATATACGCAACGGGAAATACGTGGACTAACTGCGTTAACTAAGATTCGGAATGCGTAACACAATTTGCTTAATTGGGAATTAAGATTGTCAATGTGACAATTCCATTTGAGGTTGTCTTGAATATGGAGACCTAAGAATTTTGTATTTGTAACAGTTTTTAATTGTGTTCCGTTTAAAGAAAGAGAAACCTGGGGTAAAGATTTTGTGATACTATTGTGAAATGACATAGACACTGTTTTGTCAGTGTTTACAATGAGACGATTTGCATGGAACCAAGTCGAAAGGTTAGACAAAACTTTTTGAGCATTGGCGTGTTTACATAGTAAATTAGTGTCATCAGCAAAAAGAACCATTTTGCAATCTGATGTGGATGATGACATGTCGTTCACATACAATAAAAAGAGTATAGGGCCGAGAATTGATCCTTGGGGTACTCCGCAAGTAAGTGGCTTTGTTTCTGAAAGACAACGCTCAAGTATTTTATTTTTAGTATAGGATATTTCTACTTGTTGATATCTATCTTTTAAATAAGAAGTTAGCCATTGATGTGGAAGTCCACGAATGCCTAAAGAATGCAATTTGGTAAGGAGAATTCCGTGATCGATGACATCGAATGCTTTGGATAAGTCAAGAAAAACACCCTGAGGATTTTCTCCACTGTCTAGAGATGTGGTAACATCGTTTAAGAAGGAAAATATGGCGCTTTCGTTGCGGGTTTACTGCAAACTCATTATATCTCGGTTCGTTTTAGTGCAAACTTGCAAAGAACATTCATAATAGTATTCAGTATTCGTTTTGTTTTGTCATTTCTTGTAGGATTGACTCTTATATCTGACCTCTCGCGGTGTTGTAGAAGCATATAAAAACCATTAAAAAAACAGCGTAATTTCAAGTAACGACCTCCGGTGTTATAACAATACGTTCCATTGTGTTATAACAATGTAGATTAAAACCATCGTATGGTGGAGGGAGAATCTAGGGATTATCATACTGATGATTCGAAAAATAATTCGTATTTCTTTCATTCAAGAAGAATCATTACAATTGACGCAAACTTAAGATATATTTAATGAACATTGATGAAGAGTAATTAAAGACGAAGTAATATAATGATATTCTAAAGAGTCGATGTATTTGCAATTGCAATATACATTATCTCGTGGTTACCCAGTTTCTTCGCAAATGAGGATTAATCTTGTCCACATGTAATGAGTATGAGAGGATTTGTTTGGAATACTCTCCACATGGAAAGCAAGTATATTACGCGGAGTGAATACGATATCGAAGCCTGGCAAATTCAGCGTAATACTTCACGAGACATTATCTTTTGACTTGATTTATTACAACAGTGTTTCTGGNTTGATTTATTACCACAGTGTTTCTGGTGTTGTAAGAAATTATTTTTTGTGACCTTTTTATTATATGCCTCAACGTTTCAGTATTATATTGCTACCATCGTTTGAACATATAAAGAAATATGTTTGATTTATCTTTGGGACAAGTACAAAACTAATTAACCAAAAAAATATACAAATTAAACAAATACTTAGATAAATAACTAATTTGAAAATGCTGAAAATCACAGTAAACTATAAATTTTAGAAAAGTTGTCAGTTTGTCAATTCAATGCGTTTTCTGTAAACTTGATGTGTGACATTTCTGAAATTATACGTTTGTATCGATTTATTTATTTTCATTAATTTTATGTCTTATGGATCGATCTTCCACCTAACCGTTGGACTTGGTTAAAAGGGAATTGGGAAGGAGAGATGTTGGGCTGACAGGGAACTTACGGTAGCGAACCGACATTTGACTGGAGTAGGTGAAGGAAACCTGTAGCTGAAATCTCCACATAGATCGGCCGAGCAGGGTTTGAACCCCTGCTCTTCCGCTCAGCCAATGGGATCGTGGAAGCGAAGACGCCACCACTAGACGACCGCTGTCGGTCCGTGATTCATTTTACAAAAATATAGCACATTTCCAAACAAAACAGAGAGAATATCTCAAATAGTTGTGAATATTCGGAACAACACCCTAATGCTCCCGTTCACGTGTTTGAAATTCATATGTTATATGTCTTCAAAATCAAAGTACAAAAATTTCCCGTACGAGATTTGCACAGATCAGGTTATTCTTTTCTAATAAAAGTGATTTATTTGGAATGTCTGTGGCATGGAAATGGAAATATGAAATTATTTAAAACTCTTCTTAAGGGTAATTGCAATAAAAGAGATGCAAAGTATGGTTAGTATTGATGAATTACAAGAGGAGATAAACAATTAAGATTGGTCGCTTATAAATAGACGTAAATCACTCGAATAACTATCTATTTGTAACTATTAATTTTAATTAATAGCTAACTTTTTATCTTATCTAGGAATTTTTGCTGAAATTTTTGAATCCGTCTCTGCCTTAGGGCCCTTGATCGGAATTGATGGAATACGTCCCTTGCTTGCTTCCTGAGAGTAAATTAGTTTATGGTCCTCCACGTGGTCATACGCAGTTTGTACTGTTTTTCACAATAAATTTATTATTATTATTATTATTATTATTAATTTTAGAGTACTGAAGATGAATGGTATGCGGTCGAAAGTAGGTTCTACCAATAAAAATATGGTTGGCGAGACAACACAAGTTAATTTAATTTTTAATTATGCCAACAATAAATCCCCTGTTACATCTATACTCGCATGACTGTCTACTATGAAGCTTACTAACGTGTCCGCCAGAGTTGAGTTGCATTTCATGAGATGCACAAAATCCACTGACAGAATCGTAGAAGCGTTTAAATGACATTTTGTTTTCAAGTGAGAGAAACCTAACAGTGAAACAAAAAGGCAATAATTCAGAGGTTTCAACTAAACCTCACTTCGTTTATTAAACTTTCTGTGTAAATTTTCTTTCTGCCTGGAATATTTTAAAAAAATCGTACATATCGGCACACAATACTGAAAACAGTATGTATTTTAGTACTCTCCCTTCGTGGTATTTTATTTACGAAAGAACAGAAATAAGGAAAGTAACAAAGGAATTTATAATATTATAAAAGAACTCAGGACAAAATGATAAAAAAGGGTTTTGTTGACGCGTTTATTAATAGTAGGGTAAAATATATCAATTCTCAGTAGGAATTTTTTCTTCGTATGTTGATGCCATTTGAGAATTATTTTTTAAAAAATTTTTAATGACCATTTATTATTGTTTAAATTTTATTTTCAAATCCCGGACAAAAAAATCGAGATAAAGAAAACCAGTGTATATTGTATAGTGTTTAGTGTTTAGTGTTTAGTGTATATATTGCATAAACGCCAACTCGTCCCTTGTCTCGGGTATAGCAGTAGGCGCGAGAGAGAATTAATGTGGAGATGACATAGTGGCTGCGATGGGGTTGTTAGGGGATGTCAGGGGCGGGGGGTTGGGATGAGGGATGTAGCGGTCGCCTCTTGTCTTCAAACGCTCCGAATACGGAGGGACGCAGCAGCAGCAGCAGGAAGGGAGAGGGACGGAGGAGGCGGCGGAGGCGGCGGCTGGTCATGTAACGCGGTTGTTTCCTGTCACACATTTTGCAGAGGGGGAAGTG
>NNCF01130024.1:156085-172891 GCA_002313205.1 Laupala kohalensis
TTAAAAATCATAAGAATTGAAAAAACACTAAATTCACGATTTATTGTTACAATAAACACGCCCCTAGACAAAGCCTAGAGAACTTGTATGATAAATCCGCCTCTACCCGAAGGAAAACCGGAGAAAAACCCGGGCCAGGATGGGTTTTAAAAAGTTACACCAAGGAATATATATTAAAAAGTTACACCAAGGAAAGACGCTACTTGACTGATTTATTTTAATACTATATAAATTAATTTCTCGATTCAAGTAAGTAACAAACGATAGAGAAATTCGTATTAAAAGCGAAGGTGAGTTTTACGTAAAATGATTCTCTTGTGAATAGCTGTAAATGTCATGTAGTATTTATATTGTTAATACAAAGTATGAAACTTAATGAAACTTGTCTACAACTATAGACGCCATATGGTGGAAAGTAGTGTCCGCTATACTACTTTTTTTTTTAATTGAGGCTTTTTAGGGTTCGTCAGATTAAATAGCCTCTTGCTGCACAAAAGTAAATAAACATATTTTCGGACTGTATATGTATTAGATTCAATTTCTTGATTATCTAGTATATCCATAATAAGAGAGAGCTAAAAATTATTGATTTTATGCAACAAATGTAAAAATCGAATCATATCATTAGAAATGAGGTATTTGAGGAGAATGAAAGGGAAGTCAGATGAGGAACCTAACACTGATGTTCAGTGCGGAACACAAATCCCTTCGTACATTAAGACGTTTTAGACATAAATGTTCACGTAGTGCTTTTATTTGCAGCACAGGAAACTGTAATGAGGGCAAAATATAAATCGAAGACATGGAGAATTAAAGAAACATAATTATGTTTCGTTAAAGCGAAGGAAATGAGTCACTTCATATTACTTTTAAAGTTGAGTCATTAAGAATTAGAAACGATCTTTTATACTAAAATACCGGTACGTGACGAATGTAAATTAAATATAATAACATCATTTAATTAGATACTTTGAAAGAAGTTCGAGTGGCAATAAAACCGAACCGTGAATTGAAGATAGATACCTGTTCAAGTAAAAATTCACTTTTGTTCACTTCTAAGTTCACAAAATACCTCCTCTCCACTATATAAAATACCTCTTCAAATCGGATCTCGAATCTTTAGAATGCTTCCTCCTTAACATTCGTGTTAGAAATTCAGAAAGAGATAAAAACTTCTTTTTATTTCCCACTATCGGCAAGAAAATATTCCTCTCCCTTCAAAATCCTTCCAGAACCAAACAGAATTTATTGCAATAAATTACGATATGACATAATCTGTCAATTTTTGAATATAACCAGAAGAGTGTTTGACTTTATAAGTGATTTTTTTTTAAAATACTATAAAATTTAACGACCTTCAATATACAAATTATTATATTTCACTGCACGTTACGTTTATATTATTTTGTAAAGTCATGACGTCGGTCAAAATCCTCGATTAAACATTGATCAGTAATAAAATAGTATTTGGTCTCTAAAATTTCGGAGCTTCAATAAGATAATGGTAGACATAATAGTTATTTTACTATTGTTGTTCACTTTTTTTAGGATTTTTACATCACTTTTTGAGGTCAGTGGACGTTTGAGAAAAGATATTCATCTTAATCTGAGACGAGATGGATAAATGAGCAAACCGTTGCGTTCGGTCGCCATACTTCTACGTACTCTTAAGTATTTCAAACGATGCACTACTTAAATACTGTTTGTACTGATTGTACTATTAACTGAAATTTTTCTCTTTTCATTATGTTTTTTTTAATAATTAGCATAAAAAAAGAAAACCTTTATACATTTCCGTGATTTGATTATCTTCGTCAAATCAACTAAAGTTTTCTTTCCGCTGTCACATTCTCAAACTACGGGTTTTTTTTTCACCCCCTCCGGAATCCTCCCCTCCTCTCTCGTGCTGGGGTATCACTTTATGCAACACATTCTCTCAATTTCTACTTCCCATTTCCACTTAATGAATTGATTATTAGAATACAGAGAGTTCATTATCGTGAGAGAATAATAGCATTACACGGGGAACCTAATTTCATTACAGCAATCCAACTGTTTGTTAAAAACGCCAAATTAGTTAAACACATTGTTTTCCAAATTATTACAAAAAAATACAAAAAACAACATAGAATGAAAATTTTTCTTTTGCTCTTTTCAGCTGAGATTCTGCGATCAAATTATGTAATCAATTTTTAAGAAACTTTCACGTGAAAAATTTGTTGAAATTTTGGAAAGAAACACATATATTAAATGTTATTTAATTAGTTCTGATATTGTACAATTAATTCGTTGTATTGGCTAATCTGAAATATGAAAATATAGCATAAAAAACATATAAAAGTAATTTGTTGGTTTAGAGACAATGGAGACGATACGTTTTAGAGATACATTTTTATTTTAAAATAATTATATGGTTAAATAATGGTGTTTATCGACTGTTTTTTGTGTGACAATAACCTCACAATTCCTTGCAATATGAGGAAATTTCACATGTGACCAAGTTCCCGCAGACCATGGCTTTCTACAATTACCTAATGCTGGATCACGCACATTACGAGGCAATAGTGTAGCGTTGGCCGCTTTTTCTGGTTAAATGCTTGTTTATCTTTATTTCATCGAATGCATTGCTTACGCTTATTTATATTCGTAATTTCGTGTCAAATGAATGTGAACTTAAAGTAATTATTTATTTATCTATTGTGGGCACGCTATATTGACGACTAAATATATGAACGTGTTAGCTAAGATAAGATGCTTCTCTTTGTTCCGACCTACGAGACCGGAGTTGTTGTCAAGCGCTAGACTGCGACCTGGTAATTGTAGGAGGCCATGCTCGGACGCTCCCTTCTTTCCCTTTTTCTTGTCAATACAGGTTACCTTTTATGTTCCTTTTTTTAGTTTTATTTTTTTTCGACTTTTGTTATCTTTAGCTCATTATTTATGACGATGGTGTATTGTTTTCCTTCGGTGTCGAGACGATCGATGATGAGCTAATTGCAGCATCTGTTGTTGGTCGGATTCCTTTCAACTAACGATCTGTAGCTCTTTTAATTGGGCACTTTCACAAACATCGACACAAGATTTTAGTAAATCCCCTAATATTTCATTGGAGAGGGTTCCCGCACATTAAATCTTGTGCGTCCATCGACTGAGAGGTCCATCTTCCCCACAAAAGAGTTATTTCAATTATATAGAGACGTTTCGTCTCGTCAAAGAACTTAATCCTTTAAGCGTTCTTTGTTCATCACTTGTTCACAACAACTTCCGTTTGTGACAACCGCCATCTCTCCCACAATGCATTGCTCTTCACCTCACAGTAACCTTTGCCCTGATCAATAACCTCGTTGTGTGGAAACGGCCCTGCATAGAGCGCGTCCCAGGAATCCCCGTACAAAAGAACGGACGGACGATACGAGCGCATTAGAAGGAATTAGAATCAGGAAAGAACAAACGCTGGGAGTTGATGAAATGACACCGTGGCAACGACATAGTGTAAGATACAAACAAAATAAACGTAAAAAACTTTTTAAAAAAATAAGTTTATAAATAAAAATAAAAAGTGCTGTACTAAAAAGTAAAATATAATGATCAATAAAATTAGAAATCAAAAAGTTGGCCAAAGAAAGAAAATCAGAATATTTTATAAGCGTCATAATTACTAACACCACTTAAACATTTCTGAGAAAAATCCTCAAGGTTTAAAAATTTTCTCATTTTTTATCAATTCTTTTTATTTTCAATGTTATTGAACATTACTGTTGACTTTTTATTAGAGCATTTAAAAAAAGTAATAGTTTGTTTTAAACAAACTTTTTTAAAGTTTATTTTATTTCGTTCTTTTTAGTATTAAAATTTGTTTATTGATTTGTCAAATGAGAACTACAAACTCTACCGTCGTACAATTCACGTTATCCCCTTCCATACACTCGGTGCTTTTTCATCAGGTAGTCAGCCATCGATGTACCGAGTTCGGTTGAAATTACTCCTGACATTCTTGCGTTACGGTGGGATACACACTCATTTCACCCCCTTAAGGTATAAATTTCGTAAATTCTTTTCGAGAATCATGTATTGTCATATATACCTCACATATCTGTAAACCTTTGGCTCGGTTACAACCTTGAAAGTGGACGAAAAATTAATTGCAAATTTCAAAACGGGACTACATACATACATACATACATACAAACGAAGCAAGTTAAAGGAAAGCTTGTAAAAAGGAATGTAACGATTATTTTTTGTGGGGCTTTACGGCTCATGTCGACATCAAAGGTCATTGGAGCCCGAAAAACTTGTACAGGTAGGGAAAATGCAGTTACGCACTAGGGAGAGTCATCATGACTGTCCCCGCGTGTGGGACTCGTCGAATGATTCAACCATACCCACTAAAATCCCTCCTGATCTACAACACACCAAAACATGTCTCACAACATACATCAAATGGAGGGGGGCACATAACATGAGGGGGGACAAATAATAAGGAGGGACAAAAAATGAGGGGTAGAACAAAAAATGAGAGGAATGAGGAAAATGAAAGATACCCCAGCCCTCGCAACCTAATAGCGCCGGGATCGAAAAGAACGAAGAAGTGACCAAGGAAGGTCAGGAAAGAGAAAGGAAGGAGTCTAGCACAAGTAAGTGGAACTAATGCCAGACTGCTCGGGGCCCCGTGTTCGCCAAACACGCACTTACTAGATGTAAGTCCCCTGGGGGGGGAATGTAACTAGAATTGGTGATACTCCAAGTAAAAAATATTCCAGAATCCAAGCGTCGATTTTAAGATATTTTATCCATGAGAGCGGCATGGCTTATGTACCCCCCCCCCACTCCGCGAATTTTTCAAATGATAGTTTGCACCATTCCCTATCTAGTGGCAACGATTTTTTATGTCCTTAAACAGCAAAATTTGGATCTTTTTGTGGGGCTTTAAGGCTCGCCAAATTTGGAATTATTTGACCTAAAGTTTGCAGGGGCGTATGTGCAGAAACCTTCGCGTGCTTCTATTTTTCACACATCCTGACACAAAGATCCGCTTCGCGTTTCAAAAAACACTACCTAAAACACAGCAAATGAAAATAGGAACAAAGCAATGACAAAGAATTTCATACCTTACGGAGCATAATAATTCACCAAAAACTGTGGAGGAAATGGCAATCGTGTCACGTGACTAGAGACAATGCGACTCTTTTGTCAAAGAAGGAGTCAAACGACAGTCTAAATTAATTATCAAGTTTAAAATCACAAAAGAATTGTTTTTATCCAATAGTAAGAGTCAGTAGAAAGAAATATTAAAAATTTAATATATATGGTGATAATTTCCAAGTTTCATCAATATTTAGCAACTTGATTTCTATGGGCAGAAACTGGAAAATCTGTAGTAATTTTTATGTCGTCGAACTTTGAACACCTTCATCATCACTTCCATCTGAAACAGAGATTTCGATCCTCTGTCGTTCCTTCCACTTGTTGGGACACTCTGTAGAAATATTTCTCAGAGAGACTACTCTGTTGCGTGCGATGCTGACACTCCATTTCCGCTGACGAGTAAAAGTTTTCTTTCGAGTTTCGTTAGCCTTGTTAGCGTCTCCCGGGAAATCTTCTCGATGGAACACTTTTGCAAGAAAAAGGTCGGAAAATAATATCAGCGATTGGGGCATTTTCCCTCACAAAAAGCTTATTCCGTGGAATCGAGTCGTGTCTCGTGTTCATTCACATGAAAATGTGTTGAGGTACAATTAAATCACTAAACTAACTGAACTCAGTATAAATGAACAGAGGAAGACATGACTTCGAGTTGAAAAACATCCCTTGCCGCCTATTTAAATGAAATAACTGCAATTGTATTTGATATCGAAATACATCGCGTCTTACGGAGAAGATCAAATTTTAAATCACGAAAGTAATAGAAGAATACTTTGATTTGTAGAAAATTTTCCTTTGAAGTATTTCTACATCTCCTCTATCTTTGGCCGCCATGTTGTTTGTGCTCTATACATGTGCTGCTCTCTCTTGTGATTCATTCCAAACGAGTCAAGCAAAGAGTTCCTGAATATGGTTTGTACTATATTATTCACTGATAGATACAAATTTAATCATGTTTTTTTCCTCATTTTTATTCATATTGTTGTGTTATAAAACAATTACAATAAAAATAATTATACATCTCAGTGATTTGACTAAGTTGGATGAAGTGTGTTCGTCCCCACCTTAAAATGAAACAAAACAAAAAATCAAAAAGAAATTAACTAAAGACTCGTAGATTTCATTAACAGAAGACAAACGTAGAGGAATTGTACATACAGCACACCCCCTTTAATCCGACAGACTCGAAACTATAGACGCATTAGTTGAGGGATTTTTCTAAAGTATAGAGGGATTTCAATAAAAAAAAATTAATGAATTGAGAGTTTATGCAATTTATAATTATATGTGTATAACATATTTAGCAAACACGGAAAAACAAAAACCCTCATGATATAGACCATATTTTTTTAGTTACCACATTTTAAATGAAAAACTAATAACATCCATTCATCGATCATAGGTTCAATTGCAATTTCTGTAACTATTTTATTAAGAAACAGTGATATCTTAAATTAACAGTTATTGCCGAAAATGGCCAACTATAGAGGTTTCTCTAAACGTAGAGTTAACATTTAAACAATGAATTACGGAAAGTCGTAGGAGGCACGAGAGGCAGAGGGAAGAAATAGCTCGAGAGATTCGCTTCTGCGGAAGAGGCGCGCTCTGCCCGAGTCAAGAGCTATTTCTTTTGTAAATACTAAAAAAATATTAAACTACTTAATCGTAGAATATCCGACAAAATAAACTATTGAATATATCTTATATTACTGTAGGATGATAAACATTTACATTTTTAAGAGTAATGACTCGTAGGTCAAGTTACAGATTATGTATCGTGTTCAGTAATTATATATATATATAATATTGAGTATTCCGTAACGAAATAAATTTTTATTTCGTTCGTTCTATACCAATAACTGACAGATACAAATTAAATCATGTTTTGCCTTCATTATTATTAATATTGTTGTGTTTCATAACAATTAGAATATAAATAAAGAGCCCAATAAAACATATCAGTCATTTGACGAACGTGGAGCGCTGGTCGCATCTTTTAATGTCTCGTGTATTTTTTATGATGCAATGACGTCATTTCCTCGCGAACTCTCTCTCTCTTTGGATGGGAACATAAAGCGCGCAGAGATCAGACGCTTCCACGGAGCAGAACTCCTTATCTGAAGAGTTGTTGCCTGTAGAATGGCGTCGTGTCCGTTTGCAATGATGTCGTAAACACAACAAACCTCTATTCCGCAATTCAAGAACATTGATCCGGGACGTGAAGTACAATTTCCCGAACGCTAAGAGACGCTTGTGCGGAATTGCCAGTGTGTGGCTAAGAGCGCGGAAGAGTCTTGTAAACTGGGTTCGCAAGTATACATTTCACGTAATCATGCTTCACGGTAGATTCTGTCTCCACTAAAGCTTCCACATCACATATTCATAAACACGGGGGACGGATTCTGCACGTTTGCGTATTTACTTTCTCATACACGGAAATATCCCTTTTGGTTTTTTACCTGATTCCGAAAAAAGTGGTTTCGCATAACGTCCGTCTGCGCGCAGAGATTCTGAGTAAACGGATGAACCAATTGTATTCGCATTTCGTATCCAAGGTAGAATTTACTTGTTGTCGATGCACGTGCTCTGATTTTCTTTTTACTTTAAAACAAAGGGTACTTCACTTGAAGGTCAAAGCACTCTTTTGGATGTTTCTCAAAAACTGTTCCAACTATTTTGCTAAACTTTTCTATACGTAAAGCACAATTAGCATGCATTACATCCGCATTAGCGGTATTTCGCTTGAAAGTTTGGTATAGACGCACTAAAATAATTTCCGTCTGCTACACTTACACATTAGTTTACTTTCTCAAGGATGTTGAATAATATTTAGCTTAGTGTAAGTGGAACAAGCAGACGTAGCATTCACTTTTCGTAAACTGAAATGAAAGATATGATGATCATAAAATACACAGGAGGACAGATACGAAAATACATCAGTTTCTGTCTACAACGAAATTACATTTACGTAACACATTTACGATATTTATAAGACAGATATGTCACTATATGTTTTGAAATAATATTCTAAATATTTATTTTACTTTCAAATTTCGAATAAATGACATTAATAAGTTTATCTAGCGTCTTTGAGCACTGGAACAGAGGACGACGGCAGAAATGATCCTTTTCTCTGAAGAATGTTTTCTCACTCTACGCGCTGCAGACGGAGAAGCGTACGATATGAGAAAGTACAATGAGTGCAATGAAGTGATTTGCACCACTAGGTTTTATTTCTTCTGCAATTCAATGGCTTTGAAGAATCCATTTCTATCATTTTTCGTCTCGTCCGAGCATTTGAATTGGATTTGATATAAGTGAATATAAATGGATACTTTTGAAGAATTTATATCTTTGCACTTTCCTTGAAATAAAAAATACGTACGTAACCTGAATTTCTTAATTTAATGTTTCGGAATTTTATCGATCTTTCAACGCTTTGACGAGGGAAATGATGTCACATTCTCAATAGTGTCTCAATACAGTAATTTCATCTGCAGAGTCATTTGTATTCGTATTTGTTCATTGCTGGTCAACAACAAGATTCTAAAACCCACAAAAAGATTTCTTCCTTAATTAGAATTTCTCTTTTCACTCACAAAATACTTCGATTTTCTTTTCAAACACAGACACAAAAATAACCAAAAGTTTAGATTTACATTCTTTTTTATTTTAATTAGCAAATGTTGGATTTTTTAAATTGATTTACGTTTTTCACTTTTGAGAATTTTTTGTGTCTCACAGAATTCTTAAATTGATTAAAAAAATTAATTATTTAAAAAATATGACACCCTAAATTTGATCGAATGTGGCACTGATCGTACGAAATGCTTCCCAAAGAAGATTTTCGAAATTATGGAGCAGGCACGAACTTTATTATTCTCCTTGCAAATATTATTATTATTATTATTATTATTATTGTTATTCGCCAGTTTATCTCAGAATTTGTGATGTCTATGAAGCCATCTTCCATGATTGAGAAGAAAGTTCAAACATAACACTGGCAAAACGAAGGAAAAGCGCAAGTAGACAAAGGAGTGACGAATAAAGACGAGAACACAACAAATAAATATTCACCAAGAAAATAGTACAGTTCAAATATTGGAAATGTAGCGTATCGAGTAAAACAATAAATTTAAAAATAAGCAATTAGTATTAGTATAATAATTTGCATTAGTAAGTTACTGTTCTGTGACCAATCCGGATTACACTTTTTATTCTAACATTTACTTGACTTTTCGATAATGTTATGCATGTCCCACGGTCTTCATGTTTAATCAACCTTCCATCGTTTTTGGCGTACAGTGTAACTGCTACACTAGGGAATCAATTCCTCAGAAATAAAATTTTTCAATAATCGCTAAAATGTCGAATAATTTCTTCGGTTCAGGAACGTAAAAAATTATCGGCAAATGCAATGGACGGTAGTCGCAATACATTAATATTCTCATCCATCTCAACTACAGATTTTTCCAATATTTTTACAGCCGCCCTCCTCCCTGTTTTTAGCCCTTCATCTACATATAGAGTTTGGATGAAATTGCTCCAGGCACATGAGAGTTATGGTAGGATACGTTCATAAAACACTTCAACTCCTATTTCACGCTTTAAAGGGTGGATTTTTGTAAAATATTTTCTTAGCGGACTTTAAAAGAAATATACATGACATTTTAAATTTGTATGTTTTGTAGTTTCTGTATCTTCCTGATTAGTCAGTCAGTAGTCTTTTATATATACATAGATTATTCAAAATAGTAAAGAGTTTAACTTTTTAATCGGGAAATGCTTGGTTACGACACTCGCCCGGATCACGGCGTTTGATCGAAACTTTTCTCGATTTGTCATAAGAAATCAGATACACGAGACTGACGAATGTCGATATGAGGGAAACGAAACAAATGACAGCGCACTCTGCGCAGCGTTGAAGACGAACTCTGTCGGCGCGCAGGAGAACTACAAGAAACAGACGACGGGCGTCTTGTCACTTGCAGAAAGTGACATCTCTTTTCTCATCTCTTTTCCTTTATTTTTTTTTTCTTTCTTTCGCTCCATTCGAGAATTGGATGGCATCCACTTAAGCTAATAGAAATAGCGTAGTTTTACCTCATGTTTTTCTCACCAGATAAATAAATTTATTCACAAAAATGTGTCCATAACCGCGTCAGAATTTGATTTAGGGTGGGGCCCGTAATAAATGTTTTTCCTGTCATTCATAAATCAATGTTATTAACACACGTTTTTATGAGAACACCAACAAAACTTTTTTACCTTTATATTTTATTATTCTATTAAAATACCATTATTCCAATTAGATTTTTTTGCGGGGCATGATGACTCGTCGACATCAAAAGGTCATTAGAGCCCTAAGAAGATGTACAGGTAGAAGTGAAAATGCAGTTACGCACTAAGAAGAGGCAACATGACTCTCCCCGCGTGCGGGACTCGTCGAAGGACTCAACCTTACACCCACTAAAAACCCTTCTGATTTACAATACATTAACACTTCCCTGCATTTATATTTATGAAACAGTCGTGTTTGTTAAGTCCGAATTACTGAAGTGCCACCCTTGCTTTATACGAAACAGTCTCGTTCACGAACACTATACTCGCAATAGGAATAATATTCATCTCCCTAATGTCAACCACTCTTTGCACAAAAAGGACCTTATCATTCGGGAATTGTTCTTTATAATTCCCTGCCCAAGAATATAAAAGATATTATGAAATTGAATATCTTCAAATCCGCGGTTAAAAACTACCTCCTGCACCAGTGCTTCTACACTGTAAAAGAATTTATTGATTTTAACAAAAGTTAAATTCGTCTTGTGCTTTATCACGCCATTGCTGTAGCACTTTTTAAACAACTTATAACAATTTCAGAAACTATTTTCTTGCTTGATTGTGTTGTCTTATGGCTCATATTAATTTAGTTTTATGTGTACTCAACATTGGCACGGTTGTGTATATAAATTCTGTAGCCCCACCCTGGCCCGGGTTTTGCTCCGCTTTTCCTTCTGGTAGAGGCGGATTTATCATACAGGTTCTCTAGGCTTTGTCTAGGGGAGTGTTTATTGTAATAATGAATCGTGAATTTAGTGTTATTTCNTAAGCACTATACTCAGAATAATCTATAGTTCGATAATAATTCGTACATGTAAAATTTTTGCGTTAAATTACAAACATATTGACATTCTATTAATATTATAACTCGTAGCTAACTTTTTATCTTATCTAGGAACTTATGCTGAAATTTTTTTGAATCCGCCTGTGCCTGTGAATGTTTGGAGCAATCTACCACTGACTTTTTTTTGAAGTGTTTGATCGAAATGTTCATGAGGATATAGTTTGCAACGCGACGTGGTTGTACCACAAACAGTGGTCAGTTCAGGTCAGGTCAGGTCAGGTCACGCAATGTCAACAAAACTCGATAAAAATGGGTAAACTTTTATAAGATGAAAATTTTCA
This sequence comes from Laupala kohalensis, assembly GCA_002313205.1. Lineage (NCBI taxonomy): Eukaryota > Metazoa > Arthropoda > Insecta > Orthoptera > Trigonidiidae > Laupala > Laupala kohalensis. Next base: position 167,693 of record NNCF01130024.1, read on the forward strand.
TTTTAGTTAAAAGTAAAAGTTTTCGTTTTAAATTTTTATTTTTATTTTGATCAACTTTCACAGATTTTTCACAGAAATTTCAACGGTGTCAACTCCACTAAAATTTAATTATTATCGTTCTTATTCTGGAAACATATTGTTGAGCATTGACGTTTACTTTTTACCATACAAACACACGTTTTTTGATCAAAATATATATTAATTAATTTCGTTAATTTAATATCAAAGGTGTGACGCGAGAAAGTCGAGAAACAAAGATGAAAAAAACCCTTTTTGAGGGAAGCGACGGCGTTGAGAGATTAAAAAAGGTCACCATTCTTCAAAAGATTGTGAAGAGCGTGGAAGAAATTTATTTCAAGAAAGACGGTTACGTGCAGCCGCAAAAGGGGGAACGAGGTCAAAATATACCAGAAAGCGCTTTGTGAACATTTAACGAGAGCTGCGAAATTCAAAAAAGACAGTTAAGTAGCACAAGGCGTGTGGACGGACGTGACAGATTTAATAGGAAACAGGGTGTCCCTTTTGTAAGGTTTGAAGAGAAGGTTTGGGTGGAAAAGCACTGAGTTTGAAGGGAGCGGTGTCTGAGACATCTCAAGGCAGGACCCAGGGCTATAAAAAACAAGATTGTAAAAATTTAGGAGTTGGAGAGGGTGAGAACTCCATTGATCAAAGCGGGACGTCACAACACACAAAACAGGACGGCGCAGTACGTCTAACAAAAGGGAGCGCGCGTTGAAGGTGCCGCGATAGCCCCCTAGCGGCATGTGCGCAAGATCACATGCGCAAAACCGGGAGTTCTTTTGGCGGTGTGCCAATTGTCACTAGACAATAGAAGATGCAGCGGGAGAAACATGCACAGTTCGGCACGAGGTGGTCACGTGGTCTCGACGTGGCGTCGAGAGAAAGCAACGAACGTTCGTTTGCTGTTCAACAGAACGGCGTGATTCGTTGAGAATACATCATACGTCACGATGCTTCAGCCAATCGAAGAGAGTCCACGTGGAGTACACCAAACAACGTTATTGGTTCCTGAAATCACGTGACATGAATAAGGGCATCAACATTTTTCAAAATTCTGATGAGAAAGGATTTTTATTATAAAGTGAGATGCGCGGAGGTGCAGGGGTTTACTTTTTAGATTCCGAGTATGACTTGAGAGTATTTTCACTTCAGAGAGATTTCAGATTTCATTTTTAGATTCACAGTGTGTTCATTCATTCCGAGATTTTCGTAGATGGAAAGACTTCGGGGAAATTTTTCAGACTTCTTTTCAGAACACTTTTCGGAGATCCTTCTCACCTCAGCGACGTATTATTCGCTTAGAGTGCTCGATCGCGCAGCTAAAAGTGAGAGCTAAGTGAGAGCTAGCACTATACGGTTCTTGATTATTTACGAGTGCGGTCTCCTGTTAATCAGAAATGTATAAACTTTTGATTTTGTTATTTGTGACTTTGAATAACGAGTAGCGGAGCATCGGGGCAGAGGAAGAGCTATTTCTCAAAGTGAACAATTAATCAGACCCGGAAGAAAAAAATTTCGCAACGAGTTCTGTTCGACATCAGGAAGTGTGAGGCGGCTTATTCCATTCAGCGGGGGGAAGTCACAGCAGGTAGTAAGTAGCCTCCGGAAAACCCGAAAGTCACCGAACCAAACTACTGCCCAAGGCGACCCACTCAGTTTGGTACGAGCCAGTTCATCCTTTCAACAATGTTTGTGAACAAGGTAAATTTTTACATAGCTGGTTGCATCCACCGGAAGTAGAAGCGAGCAGTGAGTCTTCGGACGAAGTTAATGCGTGTGCTTCATTACGACAGACTTAATAGGAAAAAGACAGAAATGTTTCCTTAGTCAGCAATGAACAAATTAGCTTTGTTTGTTTATCGTAAGTATAGGAGGAAAATAATGTGTTGGGGATTTGATGTCATCGAACCCTTGTGTAACATAAAGCGAGTGAATTTTGGGGGATAAACAAGGGGAATGTGAGGAAGCATGTGTAGGATAGTAGTGATAATTTTAAGAATGTAGTAGTAGAATGTTGTAATTAAAAACCTATTTTATTTTGTCGCTGTGCGTATTTTATACCAAAAGCGTGTGTTTCTTTTAATAAATGGGCAGGAACCCCTTTCGACATAAATTCCTTTCATTACTCCGGATTTATTAATTAATGTTGATATGATTATTCACTACCCTATTATATTTTTGTGGTATTAATTAAGTTCTACTACAAGTGGCACTTCAACATTGGGACCTGAGTCAATGAGCAGGACTCAAAGTGATCTTTAAAATATATGTGGACCTTCAGTCGTATTTTGGACTGAGTGTAGTATTAATTATTTTGTAATTAATATTGACCACTACACTATTTTGGTCTACTTACAATTGGTACCCAACAAGGGGCTCGATCACCTAGATATGGTGGTTATTATGAGCCGAAACACTTAGCATCACGAAGGAATTAATTTAAAGCATTTAATTAATTGGTAGTGTGTAATGTTTCCCACTACACTACTTTTGGTTTTACTACAATACATATAATAAAAAGACAAAAAAGACGTGGTTATCACGTAATCGAATAACAAAGAATTTATTATTGATACCAGGATGAAGAATCTTTTATTCAATGAGTTAAAAGAGACGCTTGGTTTTAATTACTCAAAAATAAATCATACAAAAATAAATACACTTTGTAATCCAACGATATAAGTAATTACAAATCATTTCCAAATCCCGACAGAAGACACTTTACATGTGAAAACGCTTCATAAACAAAGCGCATTGATTGCGGATTCTTTTTCATTCCATTTTTAGGTTATGTACTTAAAAACAATGTTATTTATGGCCTTCTACAATTCGGTCACGTCCATTGTAAGTTCATCCGCTTCACATAACGCAACTGAAATCTGGCGAAGCTTCATGATCAACATACACGAGAGTGAAGTTTCACATCTTCTGTTTAACAGCAAATTTTATTTGTTTTATGCTTGTGTATCTCATTAATATTAACAACACTATACTTGTAATTATTTCAAAAGAAGAGTCCATTGAAAGTTCTCGCAATTTCATCGGTTACATTTTCTGTTGTTCTCGCCACAGACAGTCCACAGAATTCACTTTTATGGTTACAAATATAATAGCAGTGGATATGCAAGCAATGAAAAAAAACAAAAAGAACCTTTTTTTGACGTTTTTGAATTTCGTTTACTGGGAATATATCATACCATGCTCTGACGATTCCTTATAATTACCTGAATGAACACCACAAAGTGTGAATGGTATTGAGTCACTGTTACAGTCAGCACTAATTAATTAATTTAGGAAATTTACGCGTTTCAAAGAAATATTCTTCAACGTGAGCAAAAATAGGTTAATGCGATTCGTTAAAAAGTGCGCAATCTCCGAAATTGAGGATTGGCGCGCACAGAGCAATTACAGTTTGAATCCCGTCATTCGATGGAATTTATCGCTTGATAGCGGACGAGTAATTTGCATGAGTCAGGACGAAGCTGATGGGTTTCATGAATTGCGATACGATAGAACAAAATTCAGCTCAATTTTATCATAAAAAATAGGATTGATCGTGACAATACAAATGGTTCTAAATTAAGCGATCACGTCCCGATGTATGTTGACCTCATTTAAGGAGAATTTTTCCTTCCAAAAGGGCACAACTCTGCTATTAACGCGCTTTCAAACTCAATAAACAATTTATTAATAGGACAACACGTTCTTTGTGAATTTTTTACTTACTCGAAAATAAATATTGAAATATAGTTTCGAGCCTTGAATAAAAAAATAAATATTTTTTTTAAATTTACGGAAAGATAAACTCTAATTGTTAAAGTACCTCAATTCATCAAATTTCTTGAAATTAAGAATTAAAATAGGCAGATATTTTAAAATTAAAACTCATTTTTATTCCCTTGAAATTAGACAAGTTAAAATACACAAGAAATTTGAGTGTTGGTGCATGAATAAGTTGAAAAGTGTGAAGATGTTTACAAAAATAAATTGGAAGTATTTTCTAAGTAAAAGAATCTCTATTTCCGGTGTAAAAACCAATGCTTCCTAGGACCTACTTAAAAATTACAAATTGAAATATGTAAGCTCTTTGGGTCCCGCATCTCGTGTTAAAAGATAATGCATGACATTTCTTTCTTCTGTTTAAAAAAATAAATTTGAATGAAAGTTGTTAGTCACGTTATTAAACGTCTTCGCAGAAAAAAAATGTAACATTTTTCACAATTCAGGAGATTCGGCAGAAGACAGGTTCCTCCACCAAATCTTCCAGCACTCACACTTGTATTAAACGGTTTAGGTACACTCTTTCATGCGAAATACAAGTTATGACGCACACAAGGTAATAAGAGCAGCCTAATTTTATCGTAGAATCTCTGGTAGTCCTGAATTCGAGAAACATACCACCCAGAATTAGGAAAATGTCTGAAATAAGGGAAACGATGTACGAGTTAAAGGAGTGAATTTGCCTTCGGTATTTCTCGCGAACTGTTGTAAATTTTTTAAAATAAAATTTTCAAACGCGTTTTGAAATAAAACACATAGTTTTTTTTACTATTCACAATTTCGACATCTCTCTTAATATTTTAGTGCTTTTTAATNACATAGTTTTTTTTACTATTCACAATTTCGACATCTCTCTTAATATTTTAGTGCTTTTTAATTCCACGATTTTGTAGAATGTTTCCCCGTACTCAAAAACTGAAAACAGAGATAATGTACGATTCAGAAAGTTTCAAGTAACACAGATCCGAAAATTTTCTTTAGGAGACGATAATCCCTGGCCTTCCCCAGGAACTACAAACATCCTGTTGAGTCTCATGTGTATTTAAAACGAAATTCTTTCTTCATTTCCTCGGAGGATGTGTGTGTGTGTTTTTGTTCCTTGAATCCCAAAAGACGCTTCTCTCCATCGACGACCCCCTAACAGATGAATAAATAGTTCCTTCGAAAGTGTTTTCCCCCCTTCTCCTTTATAAAACAGAGAAAACGGTCTTCCTATTCGGTGGAGAAAAAGTACTTGCGTTACGATTTCATGAAGAGAGATATTTTGTACAGTGAATGCGACGTTTCTTACAGTCGATTTTTTTTTGTGGGGCTTTACGGTTCATGTCGACATCAAAGGTTATTGGAGCCCGAAAAACTTGTACAGGTAGGGAAAATGCAGTTACGCACTAAGGAGAA
>NNCF01130024.1:173065-188337 GCA_002313205.1 Laupala kohalensis
AAAGGAAGGAGCATGGCACAAGTAAGTGGAAGTAATGCCAGACTCAGCTCGGGGCCCCGTGTTCGCCAAACACGCACTTACTAGATGTAAGTCCCCTGGGGGGTCTTAAAGTCGAGTGATCCACAAACTTTAAATATTGGTTGGTAATACGTCAGACAGTAGCAAATCACTTATTGCATAGGAATCACTTATAGTATGAGCGCAAGTGACGGGATGAGGCTCAAACCCAGGAAAGAGATGCGAGGAAAGACCGAGAGTTTGTTGGCAAGTGTAAAGTTAATAAATAACTGTTACGCGGTAAAGAGGTCGTAAGCGGTCGCGTCGCAGCTTTCAATGTGTCTGATGTCAATCGCTCCATATTTCTTGTGTGTTCGCGCCGCGTCATTGCGTCTACTGCGCCTATATGGTATTTCTGTATAATAAATGATGTTTTTCAGTGTCCTGAAGAAAACCACGAATCCAAAGGAACCCAGAAAATATTATTCGCTGTTCTCTTTCTAATTATAGTCCCCATGGTTAAATAAAGGTGTAAAACTTCATTCGTTTTCGGTTTTCAGCAGAAGTCATAAAGTTGTTACAGGGAAAGAGGATTATATCACGATACTGTAGTTTGAATTTTTCCTAGTACGGAATGAAAAGTGAAAGGAAAGAGCTTTCACAAAATAACCGAACGAACGGTTGTCAAGTTTAAAATTATTTTTGCAATAAAAATTGTTTTAAAATAACGAAAATATACATTCATTTGGTATATAATATATGTTTATTAATATAACTAAATATTTAATCATTCATTAAGAATGAATTCTCCTTAATAATAAATTTATTGTGAAAAAACAGTTACAAACTGCGTATGACCACGTGGAGGACAATAAACTAATTTACTCTCCGGAAGCAAGCAAGGGACGTATTCCATCAATTCCCATCAAGGACCCTAAGGCAGAGGCGGATTCAAAAATTTCAGCAAAAGTTCCTAGATAAGATAAAAAGTTAGCTGCGAGTTATAATACATATATAATGTCAATATGTTTGTAATTTAACGCAAATATGTTTGAAAATTTACATGTACAAGTTATTATCGAAATATAGATTATTTTGAGTATAGTGTTTAAAAATCATAAGAGTTGAAAAAAACCCACTAAATTCACGATTTATTGTTACAATAAACACGCCCCTAGACAAAACCCTAGAGAACCATTATGATAAATCCGCCTCTACCCGAAGGAAAACCGGAGAAAAACCCGGTTTGCCGGGATATTTTGGCACTTGTGATCCTAGCGAAACCGGATACGTCAGCCTCCATTAACATATGAATCCGTTTCTTGTTTGAACCAACTACTGGTGAGATCCACATGTACATGAGTTTACGTATCAGACACTTAAGGCAAGAAAAGCGTCTAGATAACGAATCCTGCGGTTGAGTTCAGAGGTGGTCACTTTTCCGTCGTCACGATCACATGAACTGAGACACCCTAGTGACAAGCTATCAAACATGTATTATACATTTCTTTAAAAATAAATAAATTTTCTCTTTTTCAAGCACGCAGCTACATTATGAAATTGAATCTCTTCAAATCCGCGGTTAAAAACTACCTCCTGCACCAGTGCTTCTACACTGTAAAAGAATTTATTGATTTTAATAAAAGTTAAATCCGTCTTGTACTTTATCACGCCATTGCTGTAGTACTTTTTAAATAACTTATATCAATTTCAAAAACTATTTTCTTGCGTGATTGTTTTGCTGTATGGCTTATATTAATTTAGGTTTATGTGTACTCAACTTTGGCACGGTTGTGTACATAAATTCTGTAGCCCCATCCTGGCCGAAAGGTTGGCATGTTCTTTAAATAAATTTAATAATAAATTTATTGTCAAAAAACAGTACAAACTGCCATGTATGACCACGTGGAAGACAATAAACTAATTTACTCTCCGGAAGCAAGCAAAGGACGTATTCCATCAATTCCGATCAAGTGCCCCTAAGGCTGAGGCACTTTACTCTTAAGATGAGAATAAAAATTGTTGTCTACGTGTTATCATATCAACAGCGCGCCGACAAACTTGTATTTAATAGAAGCCGAAAAAAAGTTATTTCACAATTATTATCGAACCACACATTATTCGGAAAACATTGTTTATAAATCGTAACTATTAAAATAACAGAATTTAAGGTAAAATCGCAAGCACTAATCCCCTAAATCTATATTTGCTTTTCCTTTAGCAACGTTCTGCATTCGTGTAAGGTTTTGTCTTCCATCCTTACGCATATACTTTTCAATAAGGTTTTCATTTCTTATTTCCTTTGACCGGAAGCAGTGATTGAACTCCTTCCGCTTCGCGTTCGGTGCCCCCGAGGCGTTTGTTTTGATTTTTAAGACTTCTATTTCCTTCCCAACAAAAATGCTTTTTTTTTTTTTTCAGAAAACATTTTATGTCTTTGTGCGGAAAATATTGCGCCAGTTATCACCTAGATACCAATTTTACAAACTATGCAATTTTTTTACAAACTATAGCGCAAATGACGCCACGCCATTAGAAATGATTTTTTTTTTAATTCACAAAACTGTCTTTTAAATGACAAGAAAACTTTCAAAAATAATAAAAATATATTTACTCTAATTACTTTCATTGCTTCTTGAATTGACATATAAATATAAACACATATATATTCAAAATCAAATGTAGGATTTGTAATTTAAAGTGAAACTCGCGGCCATACATTCCTATACAATAAGTGATTGTCACAGTGTCCTGAAGCCAATGAATTCGGGATATTTTTGCTCTCGGGGATTTTGTACGTACACGTAGAATTCGGCTGCAAAAGTAGCAAACCATAAAAAAAGACTGAAAAAGTGTTCAAATTGAAGAACAAATACAAAAGTGAAACGCCCCGGAAGCAAAAAAGGAAGAGAGTTAAGAAAACGAAGGATGAAATGCAAAAAAATAAATAAAAATAAAAAAATCCAACGAAGCCGTTGAACATTTGCGTTTGAAACAGAATCAAGAGCACCAGTTACTTTGATTTCGTAATTCTGAAATCGACATCAATAGGAAAATGTTCCCTAAATGATTTTTCCTTCCCTTTCTGAGTTACTGAACGGAGAAAATGACACAAATTTAGTATCAAAGTACTTTAAATTGAGCATTAAAAATGTATATACGAGTTTCCTGTATATATAAAATCACTCTGAAAACAGTTTCTTCTGCAAATTTACATCCAGTTTATATTTACATCAAGAGAGTGATTTTCGAAGCATACAAGCATTATTCTGCGATAAATAAGGGGGAAATAAAAAAAAATTCCCATTTTCAGCTGAATTAAATGCTTTCCTCCGGGCGGAAAGAACAATATCAGAAGTGGACAGTTTCATGACTGTTCGAAAGGGAATGTGAGACCCATCGCAACGACTGACATCTGTGTTCTTTGCATCAGAATCAAAAAAGTACCAGAAATGGGAGTTTTGAAGTTGTCGCGGGCCCCCTCTAGATTCAGTTAAAAATTCTTTCGTTCTGCTGGATAAACTTCAATTTTATCACCCTACCAGGTAAAGTTATTTTTATTCGACCCACCCTAATATATATATATTGGACATATACCATGGCAATCATTGGCAAGTACCTTTCAAAGTTACCACTGGCAAGGATAATCAAATATTCGCTGCTGAAAGGTGTTGGAATGCAAGGACCTTCCACCTCCGAATCCAAGTCAAAGTCCTTCGTTGTCGATCTGGCTACACAGTCGTCCAAGGACGCAAATTGTATATCAAATCTATCTATCTCCGAATATAATACGAGCAATAAGCATATATATATAAATATAAAATTGTAATCATAATAACCTTTTCTGTTTTAATTCAGAATCCCGCGTGCGTTCGTGTTATTGATGTCGTTATGAAATGTTCTTGTTACATGAGGTAGGTTGCATACAATTTATAAGGCATGTAGCTATATACAGTTACAATAAAGCTACGAAGCTTGTTCCCGGTTTTGTTGAACAAGAATTATGGCTTAAATACGTGTTCCACGCATTTCGATTTAATAATAATTTCAACAAAAAGGTAACAGTAACAGCTTTTCCTTCATTTTCTTAAAACGATTGATATTCGATTGAGAAAAATAAACACAAACAAATTTAACGCAGACGGTACAACTAACTTGTTTTTATTTGAAATATTTTGAAATATTTGTGTGTTCTCAAATACTTTGCCAAAGATTCTTTGGCGAGGCTTGGTATGTGTGTGGTTAGGTTAGGTGACATGTTAAAAATAAATAAATAAATTTATTTCGCAAAAAAGCAGTTACAAACTGCATATGACCACGTGGAGGACAATAAATTAATTTACTCTCCTGAAGCCAGCAAAGGACCATCCCATCAATTCCGATCAAAGGGCAATTCCTAAGGGCAGAGGCTAAGGATTTGACGCTTTAGTAGACTCCTAACAAAAGCGTAGCGAGTCCTATAAAATTCTGAGCTCTACATGTGACGGGTTGTGGTGTACGATACAAGGGGATGATTCAAGGGGAACTCGGCGTTTCTTTCCTTGAAGATGCTACAACTCCACGAATTGTGGTGCAATAAGGTAGAAGAAAAGAAAAGAAAAGTCAAGTGAGATCTTTGAATCTTTCGTAGCCACGTGTCCGTATGCCTCTCGCGTAGGAGTTGCTCGCTATTTGAAATTCTGACGCGCATGTGGGTTTCACCCCCCTCTCTCTCTGTCTGTATTATGTATTCGCTTCGGTTCGCTCCCACAATTACATTATTCCGCGAAAAGGTTCTCTTTCGAACGTCATGCGCGTCACGTCGCTTTGAATGTTTTTGTTGCCTACATCCTCCCTGCACACAACATTACGCTTTAAGTAAGACGCAGTCTCTGGTTTCTGCTTTCAAAGAAGGTGAGATCATTTTTCAAACAGATGTTGAGCGTGTTACACCTTATTTTCCTCCCGAGAGATACTTCATGAAAAAAAAACCATCTGTTTATGTAACAAATATGTCAAATTGTTCCAGTTCAAGGAATTGTTCTTTGAATTGTTTATAATTCTTCCTTACTTCACTTCTCTTCTAATACTATTTGTTTCATGGAAGGTTGATAATAACCATTTGAGGCTTGATTAAATTAACTTATTAATTAATTCAAATATTCCGTTTTTTGAAGTATATGTAATAGTGAAATGTTGCCTAGTGCTATTGAAACTTATCAACACGGAGCGATAGGAGTTAGTAGGAGGTGGGTGTTTAGGCGCCATTGCTTGTACCAGGGTTCACCAACAACTTCGCCCACGTGAAGGTCTTAGTAGGGTTAGGTAGTAGAGGTAGTGATACTAGTAATAATAGTAGCAGGTGAAGGGTTCTCTTTACACTAGAGTTACAGCTGTACATGAAGTGACTGGGACTTTGAAAAGTGAACAGCTACAAATGTTGTTTCTGGTCCCGCCGGGAATCGAACCCGGAGTGTGTAGGAAACGAGCAAACACGCTAGTTCCTGAGCCACGGGAGGGGGGGCTAAACATCGAAGTGCATTGAAAATAAACACGTTTGCAGGTCTTAGAAAAGTTATTTTCTTCGTTGAATTCCTCCAGAAAACCTCATTATATCGACTGGTGCTTGTTTTAATAAAAAAAACCACTAATCTTCGTTCATTTCTTTTCTTCTCTTTTAATTTTCTTTTTCTTTTTTATTATTACTATTATCATGAAGCGTATTGTTTTCCTTGTATACCACGCTGTCAAACATACGTTCCTCTAAATGGAATGTAAAATGTAAAATTAAAATCGATGGTGACCTATAGATAGTAACTCTTGCTGTTTCCAAAATGAAGCCACGTCGGGGTGGAGTTTCAGAGCGTTTTCTAAAAGGACACATGCACCGAGAGGGATGGAGACACTCTCTTCCAATGCCGATATATCCTCTCTTCCGCTCTTATCGTATCATTTCCTCATTGGAGCCCTATAAGGGACTCCGGACGCGTGACAGTGGGACTCCGTCTCACGGGTCGTTCGTAGCGAAAAGGAGAGATTCGATTCAAACAACATTTCTCTTCGGAAGTAAAACAGGGGGAATATAAGTACCATAGATTAACATAATGAACCCTTGCGATACATAGTTATAATTATAATTTAAATCTATTGTCAACAATGCAGTTACAAACGTGGAGGACAATAAACTAATTTACTCTCCGGAAGCAAGCGAGGGACGTATCCCATCAATTCCAATCAAGAGGCGAATTTAACATTTCAGCACACCCCTAAGATAGTAATAAAAATAGTTAGCTACGTATTATATTATCAAAGAATTACAGTAAACAAACTTTTTGGGAAAAAAAACGTAATAATTCACAAGTATGTTTTATTATTGAGCAATAAGACTATTGGTAATATATTGTTCATTAATCGAACTATTAAAATGAATCTAAATTCCAGTAGATGAATTATTGCAATAGATGCCGCTGTCCCTATGTCAGAGTCTAGAGAGCCTCTATAGAATATCCCACTCTACCCGAAGGAAAACCAGAGAAGAAAAACCCCCGTAGTTCTCACAGCTCCGCGTCTTTCCGCTCTAGACGCGAGAGGGGAATCGTCTACATATACCCACCATTCGCATTTAGCTGGTGCCGCGCTGCCACGAAGTAGCAACCAAAAAACGGCTTCGATTACACATCAAAAGAGCCTATTTGAAGAAATACCAACGAGAAGGCAATACTACCACTTCATGGAAACCAGGAACATGATGAGCGACAGTTGGCAATATGTTTGCCAATGGTAAGGTAATGTTGGCGATACGTCCACCAATGTTAATATAATGTAGTGCATATATTTATTCAATGTACCTAGAGGTGGAAAATTAATCGGATAACTTTCGACCAGGTGAAAATGTAGACGTACCCCAGGAATCGAACCCGGCACTCCTGTTTCGATCGCAAGTGGTCTAACCGATTACCAGCTCGTCGCTATTGATTACGTGGTCGAAAGTTAGCACTAACGTGTTTTTTTTCCCATAATTTATTTTCTAATGATCTAGCCAGTCCATTATATAATCTAGATAAATGAATAACTTAAGGTTTGAAATATTGTTACACATGACGACGCCTAAAATCTAGAGTTGAAACTTCGTATCCTTAAAAGTACAAAATATTCGGTATTAGTCCACGAAAAGAAAGATGTCTTAAATTATTTCTTTAACCAAAGTACATTACAATGATACTTCAGTTTTTCGGCCAATATTATGAATTTTTCATTTGCAATACATAATTCAAATCTCTTTTATGGAGTAGTAAACAATCTGCCACACAGGTTTAAAAAAAGGGAAAATTTAATTATCCGAATATGATTCATTTCCATTTTCAAATCTGTGATGAATTCACATTACTGTGATTCAGGGAATTTCATTTGTGAATCAAACGCACAAATCATTTTGTTATCGAAAAATCATTGTTGGCATCCGATACTTATCCGGGGGATGCCTTGAAATTCAATTTCAGTTAAATGGTCTTTCGGTGTTAGTCCCTTTCCGTTCATCGTCCATTTTGTGTTATCGGGCGAACAGCTGTTTTTGCGGGCGGCGTTCAAATATTTCGGACAACAATGGACGACACAACAATGGACGAAGTCAAACATGACCTCTGTGCAATGAAAAACACGTAATATAAACAATTATTGAGTTCTCCATTACCTTCTGCAAGTTAATAATAAATACTTATATTCCGAAAAATTAAGCAGACCACCATTTTTATTAACACGTGTCACAAATAATCTTGAGTCTTTAAAAACACAACATCAAAATATCGAAACAATATCATCAGGTCGATGCTCAAGTCATCTGTGAGACATAATAATATATTTTTTTAATATGTCACACAAAGTTTTATCTGCTGATTAATTAATAAATTTATTATATTGAAAAATATTACAATTTTACAATTGCTTCATTATAAACTATTATTTTAAAGTATTTTTTATATATTTCTTATCTTGAACAACATTATCATTTTCTTATGTGAAAGTTTCTTCTGTTACTTAGTTCATGTTTAAAATTTGTTCGCAAAACCTATTTGAAAACTCACGTTTGAATGTTAATACGGTATTCTAAATAATAAGAAATGACGAATAGAAAGAAAAAAACTATTAATTTAAAAAAATAGTACATTATGAATTCATACTTCTTTTTAATTATGTTAGTTTTAATAATATCCACGTAAACCACATGAAACTACGTCAATAGTTTAAAAGCAAGATGCGTTGATCCTTTTTTCGTTCTCCTTTCTGATTAGTAATGATTATTATTGATTTTTTTATGCATTAGTATTGTTAATTTTACGAAAGAGAAAGTTCCTGGTTTTGAAATTACTGAATAAGAAATATGGAATTCACAACCGAGACAATTTATTTTTTGATAATACACACACACGACAGATTTACGTCGCTTCCTCAGTCATATAAAAAGAAGCTAAAACTATAAAACAATAACACTGAATTACAGAATTAGATTCTAGTTGAAATTTAATCAATATCACGTCCTTTTAAAGAAGAAGATTTTCACTAAAAAAATAGATTAATTATCAGTTAGTACATGTCTATAACATTCATGACTAAACAATTTTTTAAAGAGTAAATGAAAGATGCTTTATATTTTATATATATATATATATATATATATATATATATATATATATATATATATATATATATATATATATATATATATATATAGNATTTGCTGGTATCTAACCTGAGCTATCGCATGACAGCAATACTAAATGATCAGATTGTACGTATAATTTCATGACGATGGAAGTAAAACTGAAGATGGAAGTTATATATAAAAAAGGACTATTTATGTATGAATAAGGTATGAAGAACAAAGATATAAAAGTAGTGTTACACATACACATTGCATTGACATTCACAACACAACTGCTTCGTAAAATTGGGGATGCAAAAAAAGTGTCGCGTCCATTTGATGAATGGCTGTGGGGTGCCTTCCCCTCTCCCTTGTTGATTACTGCGTCTGTACCGAAACTTTCAAACGAAATACCGGTGATGCGGATGTAATGCATACTAATTCTACTTTACGTACAGAAAATGTAAGCAAAATCGTTGGACCAGTTTTTGAGAAACATTCAAATGAGTTCTTTGACCTTCATGTGAAGTACCCTTTGTTTTAAAGTAAGAAAAAAATCAGAGCACATGCATCGACAACAAGTAAATTCTACCTTGGATACGAAATGCGAATTAAATTGATTCATCCGTTTAGTCAGAATCGCTGCGCACAGACGAACAGACGGACGGACGTTATGCCAAAAAACCTCTGTTTCAGAATCGGGGATCACCAAAACGGATATTTCCGTAAAAAATTCCTTTTCGATTTTTTTTCACGATTTCAAAACTTTCTATATACTACGTACACGACAAAGTCGAAGAAGAGAGATCAAATCAAAAAACCGATGTTGAAATATGAAGAACAAAAAATAAAACATACCATGTATTGACATTCACAACACAACTGCTTCGTAAAATTGGGGATGCAAAAAAAGTGTCGCGTCCATTTGATGAATTGGCGCGTGGTGCCGCCGCCGCCGCCGTCGCCGCCTCCCCTTTTCCCCCTCAACCCTTCCCCCCAAATGACGCATTTGCCTATTGGAGCAACGCGCGTTTGCATTCGTCAACGGCGGATAATAGAGATTGGCAAATGCGAAGTTGCAGATAATGGCGTGAATTGTGGGATCACAGCAGCACTTTCCCTCCACCGGGGAATAATTTAGCTTTTCTCCGTTAGATAGAGACGCGGGACATTAACTTTTGCACCACACCTATACCCCTCCTCGTTCACCCACCCACCACCACGAAAAAATAAAAATTAAGTAAAATCCCTCTTGGAAAATAAAAGGTTGATCAAACTGTCACAAAGATTGTAAAAAATCTTAGTTTATGTACGAACTGAATTTCTAGGATTAATGCACTCGCCGGAGAAGAATTTTAAATGTTTCGAAGTGTTTAAAATGATTATATATCACAACGTAACAATCAAGAACCATAAAACTGCAGTAACACTCAGAAGGAACTGAAGGAAATATTAAAATTATTACAATAATAAATATATAGATGTCGATAAATATGAATATGTACATGAATATCGGAATAAATATCATAATTTAATACGAATAACAGATCTTCTCGTTGTTCCTTTTGTAGAGGAGTTCCTTGTGGCCCAAGGGGCCCGCGGAGGGTAGAGCTCCGTAGTAGACGTTGGTACTCATTTTACAACACGCCTGGGAGTCAGGCTGGATGTTGAGGTATGATGAAAAATCCCCACTTCACTGGAGGGATCGAACCCCGAATATCGAGGCAGCAAATCAGCGTTCTCCCCCCACTGAGTCACTTCCTGTATAATTTAAGATTTGTTATATTTGTTGTATTGTGACAGTGTTTCACAGGCGATTCAATTCTGACCATCTTCAGAGAGCGAAGCAGAAGGTGAAAAGAGATTTAATAAACAAGGAGCGAAGGAAATAGGAGAATATACAGAAAAAAAATCTTCCCCCATTCACCGACTTTGTGCAACATACGAAATATAAATTCCAATTTGATCAACCGTGAACTGAAAGCAGTTCCAAAAGATACTTAACACGTACATAAACCACTACACTGTGGGTCTCCCGTTTAGTTGCGAAAAAGGATTATTAACATTTGTCCTACTTAAAATGTTAAACGAATTGTTAAAGACTTCCGTCACAGCGATGAGACAGGGGACAGGAAATAAGCCATCTTTAGGTCAGGTGGTAATGGCGACGAGCCGGGAATCGAATCCCGGTTCTTAAGTTCACATAGCAATGTGTGTCGCCTGATTCACTTACCTGAAGAAGTATGGGGATGTGTCTCACGTCTTCCGGGGGTTTAGGTCTGAGTGGAAATGGTGTACAGTTGTGAAAGTCGAACGGGTGGTGTAGTGGTTAACACTCCTGTGATCAAAGCAGGAGTCCAAGGTTCGATTCTCGGCTCGTCTCCGTTTTTATCTGACCTCAATTGTTATCACATATATCTTCTCAAGTGTTGGGTTCACGGACAAAATATATGCGAAAAATAATATGTGCTGATACAAAGATACCCATGAAGTTACATGGTTATACTCATAATATATGACTTGGTTCAGTTTTCAACGAGAACATTAGTGGTCAAGAACGATTAATTTGTGTTCCCAGACTCATATGCATGAGAAAGACAGTGACTAATTAAATCGGGGATTTGATGAATGAACTGTAGCCCATGATACGAGCTCGTTGTGTATACAAATGTTCTTGGTCGTGTAATGGCCGCAATATATCATACTGCACTTACCCATGAGTGCAAACATCAAACAGATTTTCAATCTCATGTGGATCAACTGTTTTATATGAGAGCGGTTTTATTTTTTAGAGCTTTCCATCGGAATGTCATGATAAATGAAAGGGCAGTACTTAAAAATCTCTATCATATAAATCTTGTTCATGTTAAAACATTTTTTAAATTTTTACTACAAATAATTGTTTCTTTTTTTATTTCATTCGAAATGAATAAATAAAAATGTGCATATTTTTGTTCCGTGTACTCTACACGTAAATAGTAAAGATGTGATAATTTTCGCTCAGGTGAAAATAGCGAAGAGTCTGAAATCGAGCCCGGGGTTCCTGCGTCTATTCGCAGGAGTGTTTACCACTACACCACCCTTTCGCTTTTCAGAACTGATCTCCAAAGGGCTTCTGCGGGTTTAGGTCTGAGTGGAAATGGTGTACAGTTGTGGAAGGCGAAGTTGGATGGTTGACACCCCGGTTATTAGTTCCATGATTTTGGAAAAGAGTGTACTATGAAGCAGGGTCTTTTCCTGAATAAAGTTTCGAACCCGAACTACGAGTAAAAACACGAAACGTGCAAAAATGCAAAACCCTTTTAATCTTTAAATTGTCCGAATTAAAAGTTTGGGTGAAAAAAGATTTGTAAAAAAAACGACTCTAGATTTAGTTCACTTGGTACAATAAAATTTTTAATTAGGGGACACTTTTATGTCATATAATTTTTATACAGTGGGTAAGAAGGGTATTCTTTGGTTTCTATCAGATTTAATTAATAAGAACGACAATTACTAAAGTTGTTCTGCGTTTTGGTCTTGAAGAAATAAAAACTGCTATTCATTTCTTTTGTAGAAGCGGATTTCTTATACAGGTCTAGGTCTAGGCTTTGTCTAGGGGCGTGTTTATTGTAACAATAAATCGTGAATTTAGTGGGTTTTTTTTCAACTCTTACGATTTTTAAACACTATACTCAGAATAATCTATAGTTCGATAATAACTTGTACATGTAAATTTACAAACATATTTGCGTTAAATTACAAACATATTGACATTATATATGTATTATAACTCGCAGCTAACTCGTTATCTTATCTAGGAACTTATGCAAAAATATTTTGAATCCGCCTCTGCCTTAGGGCCCTTGATCGGAATAAATGGAATACGTCCCTTGCTTGCTTCCGGAGAGTAAATTAGTTTATTGTCCTAAACGTGGTCATACGCAGTTTGTACTGTTTTGTTTGAAAATAAATTTTTTATTAAATTTATTTAAAGAACATGCCAACGTTTCGGCCCTCTTTACTTTGGCCTTCATCAGGGCTACAACAAAAATTGTGGGTTTCTCAGCATACAGATATTTTACGATATAAAACTCTTCATTTACAAATAATACAGCGTGACAAACACTCACTTCGTTGATCCTACTTGTCTTCCTTGTCACATACCAAAACCCAAGCGTTGCTCACAACTGTGTGACTCAACTAGGCAAGAGCCATTCATGAGGAGTACTTTGTAGTGGTTTTGTTTCCCATGTTGTCATTTTTATATAGAGGAATATAAATAAACTAAGTTAAATACATAAAGTAATGCTACCCCGGTGGGACTGTCTCTCCAGAAGACATCCTAGGATTAATTCCAAACTTATCTTTCGAAGATCATCTTTCAAGAACATTTATAACATATATCTACTTTGTATTTACAGAATTAATTCGTGGAATGGAGGTTTAAGATGATCTTGAATAGGTCTTTGTAGAATATCCACAGTTTCTCTGTAAAAGATATCCAACGAACATACTAGGTTCGTACATTAAAGATTATCTCTAGATAGTCTGGTCAAGATGTCCTCAGGGCGCGCTCTTGCAGTAGTCCACACTCTTCATCTTCAGAAGATAGTCTCCACGGGGTCTCCTCAAGAAAAACAAATTTTGTCCGCTGAGGATTCCCTGGCAACATTCTTTATTCATTATAAAGATAGTCTCTCGACGTAGTCAGGGGACTAACATGTAGTAAGTACGTGTTTGGCGAACACGAGGCCCCGAGCTGAGTCTGGCATTACTTCCACTTACTTGTGCCATGCTCCTTCCTTTCTCTTTCCTGACCTCCCTTGGTCACCTCTTGTTCTTTTCAATCCCGACGCCATTAGGGCTAGGGTATCTTTCATTTTCTTCATTCCTCTCATTTTTTGTCTCCCCTTATTCTTTGTCCCCCCTCAGTGTAGCCCCCCCTCCATTTGATGTATGTTGTGAGATATGTTTTGGTGTGTTGTAGATCAGGAGGGTTTTTAGTGGGTAGGGTTGAATCATTCGACGAGTCCCACACGCGGGGAGTCATGTTGGCTCTCCCTAAGTGCGTAACTGCATTTTCCCAACCTGTACGAGTTTTTAGGGCTCCAATGACTTTTGATGTTGACATGAGCCGTAAAGCCCCACAAAAAAACGTAGTCAGAATAAGATAGTAGTCTGTGGATGGAGGGGACAATATGAGCACATTTGTATTATGGCGTCGGTGCAAAAAATCAAGAACAACGCATTCTCTTCTTTGCAATAATCAGAAATCTACGACCTAATTCTGTAGAATTAACGGAAGTTTCGTTTAAATTTGGCCGTCGTCCTCAGGTTGTGGGGTCGTCACGTGACGATCGCAACAGCAATGAGGCTTCAGATCAGTCAGTCCGTGGCTGAAGTTCGATGCTTGTGGTAGCTTGGCGCCCGGTCGCATTATTTGAGGTTTTCTTTGGCGAGGAGAGGTCAATACTATTTGCTCTTGTGTTGAATATTCGTCAAAAAGGGAAGCTATTTGTGCTTATTACATTGCCGTTAGTCATCTGGATATTTCTCCATTTCAAGTTAGTTAATTTTTCTTCTTGTAAGACCTAAATGCTACCTGACCTAAACTAGCTTATTACCCACCACGTGGTCATACGCAGGTTTTTACTGTTTTTTAGCAATAAATTTAAATTCTACTGGAAATTTGATGCTGAAATACGAATTAACTATTGGAACAATTTATTTATTTCGCCAAAATAAGCAGTTAAAAACTACGCGTGACCACGTTGAAGATAATAAACTTATTTAGTCTCTGGATAATTTACTCCAAACTTTTCAATATATCTGACTGAAACATGCATTATTTTTTAACTTGCGCTATGCACTAGCTTGTCAATAGCATCGATACATTAGTAAAACTGTTGACAAGTGATTGATCTAAAGAGTTACCGTACTTTTCTACGTGACTTATTCATAGCGGTATGTCGATTGTGCATTGTCTATTTCCTTGGCAATATGATGACGTTGATATTAATCGTAGTTCTCGCTAACTCATAATTTACTTTAGGGATTAAAAATATAATATGCCAGGTGGAATAAATTTTCTTTACTATTAAAAATTATTATAATGTAGAGATTAGGTAAATATTTGAAATAAATTTTAGATGAAAAACTGAACGACAGGTTTGTTTGTCAGTTTGGTAAGCCTCCAAGGACACAGTATATTCACTGAGTTTTTAATTGGTGGTTAATAGTTTGATTTATTCCACTCAGGTGTCATTGTCTCTTATACNCGTTCTGCCACAATATATAATCACTCCATTTAGTGCTGTGTTTCACGTCTGGAAGGATGTGCACACAAAGATGCAGAAACTCGCCCTTAAAACACACGTTACGCCATTCAAAGAACTCGAAGGTAAGGATAAATTTTACTGCAGTTAACAAAGTGTGGAATTAGGGAATTCCTTGTTCTGGCCATTATTTTTTATTATAATAGTTTTGTAGTTGCTTTTCTTTTCCAGAATAAATTATACATTGGTAGCGAGAACGGACAATTGTGTCAGCGAAAGACGGAGAGTAGAAGGCTACTCGTTGTTTGAGGACATCCTACTCGTCTGAAAGCAGGAGATGCCAAACGAATTATACCCCGCGCTGGTATTTTTCATATATTATATATATATATATATATATA
>NNCF01130024.1:192962-209102 GCA_002313205.1 Laupala kohalensis
AATAACTTACATGTAATTTTTTGCTTAAAATTACAAACATATTGACATTCTATTAGTATTATAACTCGCAGCTAACTTTTTATCTTATCTAGGAATTTTTGCTGAATTTTTTGAATCCGTCTCTGCCTTATGGCCCTTGATCGGAATTGATGGGATGGTCCCTTGCTTGGTTCCGGAGAGTAAATTAGTTTTTTTCCCTCCACGTGGTCATACGCAGTTTGTACTGTTTTTTGACAATAAATTTATTTATTTATTTGATTCTATCAAGAAATGACGCTACTCCATTCATTTATTTTAAAAAGATGTGATAATTGACTTCTTGATTCCTGACAAATGAAATCACAGACGCGTCTAATCAATAAAAGAATAAAAAATATTTGTAGGAAATTTGTACGAGAGTCACATGTTTAATATATTTATTTACTGCAATTGGGCTGATTTTACCCGGTGGCCAGAATATATGGAAATACATATCACAGAGCACTGAAATCAAAAATTGTTAAATAAATCATTAAACTGAATGATTCGACTAATATTAAAGTATTAAATATAAAAACGTTTTACCATGAAACATCTAAATAATTGATAAAAAAACTTATTGCTCATTTTATTGCCCAAACTCTCGATTTACCCCTTTCGTGCACTTCACTTCACATTTCCCTTCCCACCTTTTTCTAAATCACATATTTCTCTCGTATCACTTCACTTCACTACCCACTATCTTCACTCCACTAGCTTCCCATCTACACTGACCTAAGCCATTCTTCCAGAACTTGCCTAATCCTTTTAATATGTCTGCTCCCCTTTTTGTAGAGGATTTTTGGATTTAAGAGAGGTTGCAGGGTCTGTTAGCGCTCCCACCACATCCGCAGGCAAATTGTTCCAGTCCCTTATTGATCTATCGAGAAACGAATATTTTCCTACGTCAGTTTATTTGTTTCCTTTCGCGAATTTTGAAAAAGTGATCTTGTCTTTAACCCAATCTAGTCGGTTTTTCTAAACGTTCTTTGACATCTCGCCACGCTGGTTCGTTTTTAAGTTTACTGCACAAACATCCCAATCGCGCTAATGACGCATTGCATAATGTTATATACTACTTATAACTGTCCTTCTTCTTACATTGTCAATTTGCTAAATAGGAAACAGAGTGAAACTTACCAAAATGATGTGGGGGGGGGGATGAAAAGAAAGTGATTACCACATTATTCAGGTAAATATAAAAGTCTTGCTATATTCTCATACAGTATATAAGGTTAGATTGAATTTTCGGACAGTTTGAGCCAGTAGATACTAATGCAAAAAATTCTACAAGTGAAGCTACGTAGACTGTGAATTAAAGACTGAGATATTAGACGAAGAATGATGGGAACAGCATCACTCCAAAAGATAGTAACAATAAATTTGAACATGATTTGTATAGAAGAGAAATGTGACGATGGAACTTCGAGGAACGTTGTTGTAGGTTAACTGAATTTGGGCAATATTTACAATTTACTTACACTGTTATACTGTGAGAAATAATTTTTTTATTCGTGTATTCTAATATATATTTCATTTATTTTAAATACGTAGAAGAATAAAAAAAAATATTTTAATGATTTTGAATCTAACAATTTTTTTGACAAAATGTATTTTGGTGGTTTGCAAAATTAAACAAATGACTTATTTTGCCAACAGGAGAAGTTTTTTATATTTCGTTTCTTATGAGTTGTGTATCGAATGTGACAAATTATTCCAATAAATATGAATGATATTTATTTCATTACTTACATATCGATTGGTGAACATAATGCGTTGCTCTATAAAATAATATGTGTAAGTCAAATGTGCTATTGATTTAAAAATATGACCGATCGATTCAAAAAATATTATTTAGGAAGAAATTCAAAATGTAACTGGGCTCAAGTCGCGGGGACACTCTGCTAATTATGTCAATAATTTTCGAACAAATATTACTAGTCTTGAGAAGTAAGAAGCACTCGTTGCAATAATCCCAAGCAACGTAACAGTTATTCCGAACAAGCCTTTCTTCAAACCAGAAAATTTCTTTAAAGAAAACACATATTTGTTCATTTAACATTAGTTTGGATCTGTAACGAGAGATGTAAAAATTATAATGGAAACGATTCGACGATTTTAACCTCAAATTCATAGGGAAACGGACAACTCGGGAGGTTCTTGTTGGCATTAAGATTGCTTTTCTTTTCTTCCTTTTTTTTTATATTGGGGGCTTTAGGACTCGCCAACATGCATTAAGTTTACAAATTCAATTGCGTTAGGCAACCATCGTGTGTAAAGTAGATGTAATGGAATTGAATGAGCTCCATTATTTTTGGTTTAAGAAAAATTAAGTTGCAGTAAAAAGTTGGCTACAAATCGAAACAAAACTTGTTTCAAATTACGTAAGAGAATACTTTTGCTACGTGATTGGGGCGTCGGAAAAAAATTGCAGTAGTTATGGTGGCAACACTGTATCACTTGAATAATTCATGGGTACCACTACAAATCCAGCAAATTGAAAAAAAAAAAATGTTCGTGTTTTTCCCGTAAAGTTTGTGGTAGTTAGGGTGGTCTCCATGTCACTAGTCACTTTTACATAAATCCTAATATAATGGTAAAGGAGCGAGCGAGATATCTCTCAGACGCGTTTGCCTGTTCTCCATTATCCCCGGAGTGGCGCTCTCACTGTGTCGATGCCAGCGCCTGCAACTTGCTCTACAGAGACAGCCCTTTGTCCTCGGAGCAAGAGAGTGCAAGGGAGCGAGCTGTCCTCCTTTATTCATGGTCTGGCGACGACGAGGACGACGAGGACGACCCTCGTATGCGCAAC
Source organism: Laupala kohalensis (assembly GCA_002313205.1). NCBI lineage: Eukaryota > Metazoa > Arthropoda > Insecta > Orthoptera > Trigonidiidae > Laupala > Laupala kohalensis. Next base: position 195,793 of record NNCF01130024.1, read on the forward strand.
ACGGTTTCTTGTTTGTATCCTCTTGAATTCGCGGCGCACTTTAAAGTATTTAACGCCAGCGATACGACATCAGAGTGGAATTCTTCTTTCCGTCATTTTCTTCGCAATATGATCACTGTGTAATGAAGAGTATCTTATCACTTAATTTTACAATCCATACCAATATACAAATGCGTGATGCCAAAGCCAATGTGTCTGTCTGATTGTTACTTAACGACGACTAAAACACTGGACCGATCGTGACGAAATTTAGCAAGGAGATACCTTAGATGTGCAGGGTGAACATAGACTAATTTTTATTATTTAAATGAATGAAAAGTGAAAGATAAAAAATGAAGTTCAAGGTATATGTCGATGAAATCGAGGCCATAGTCACTTACGGTTGCCTCCTAAACGGTTAGAGATAGATGACAACTACGAGTGGCAAAAGTATTGTTTGTCTCGAAGAGTTGTACAAAAAAGTCTGCGACAGCATTATCTCTATCTACTATGGTTAATTTAAATTACCGAAACAATGTCAGGAAAAATAGAAGTGTTGAAATACTTAAATTTAAGTGAGGAATTTAAGAAGGAAAAAATGAATCTTCATCAAATTTAATGTTTTGCTTTGTTTAGTGCATTGAACAAAGATAAAAAACCATCTTTAAATCGTAAAGTTTGGACGAATGGTTTAGAATTTATAAGCGTTTTAATGAAATGGTGCAACCGCGCTGCCGCAGATGTATCTCGGTTGCATCGGAAGCAAAAATTCGACCTGAGAGGCTTCCTTCCGGTGAGTGGGTTCGTTGGTCTAACGAGTAAAAAGAAAATTCCGGGCAACGCCGGGTTATCAGCCAGTAGAAATAAAATATTACTAAAAGAACGACTCGGATGAATGACTGGATTTGTTTGGTCCCCCAGGGGAGGAGTTACATCTAGTAAAAGTACGTGTTTGGCGAACACGGGGTCCCGAGCTGAGTCTGGCATTACTTTCCACTTACTTGTGCCATGCTCCTTCCTTTCTCTTTCCCCCCCACCATCGATCACTTGCAGACTTGTTTTTGTTCTCGTGTTTACTTTGTTTCCACATTTCGTCAAAATCTCATCGAAACGATTTGGACACGACGACGTCCGACAGGTCAGCTAGTTTAATGTGAAACTTTACGAGTCTATTAACATTTATGTTCAACATTAAAGGTTGTCTGTTGAAACGTGAGTCCTGGTATTCATTAATGATCGTCACATACACTTAAAACAACAAATAACTACCATCATAGATAAATCATCTTTACGGTAAATAACAAACAATATGATAGATTTCAAACTAATATTTTTATTATTTAAATGTAGTACACAGTATCAATTCAACAACTACGAAATATAATGAGGAAACGCTGTTATATGCGACGAAGAATCACCTGACGACGACTTGAGTCCAAGGCGAAACGTCGGAGNGCGAGGCTTCCTTCCGGTGAGTGGGTTCGTTGGTCTAACGAGTAAAAAGAAAATTCCGGGCAACGCCGGGTTATCAGCCAGTAGAAATAAAATATTACTAAAAGAACGACTCGGATGAATGACTGGATTTGTTTGGTCCCCCAGGGGAGGAGTTACATCTAGTAAAAGTACGTGTTTGGCGAACACGGGGTCCCGAGCTGAGTCTGGCATTACTTTCCACTTACTTGTGCCATGCTCCTTCCTTTCTCTTTCCCCCCCACCATCGATCACTTGCAGACTTGTTTTTGTTCTCGTGTTTACTTTGTTTCCACATTTCGTCAAAATCTCATCGAAACGACGTCCGACAGGTCAGCTATAGTTTAATGTGAAACTTTACGAGTTTATTAACATTTATGTTCGACATTAAAGGTTGTCTGTTGAAACGTGAGTCCTGGTATTCATTAATGATCGTCACATACACTTAAAACAACAAATAACTACCATCATAGATAAATCATCTTTACGGTAAATAACAAACAATATGATAGATTTCAAACTAATATTTTTATTATTTAAATGTAGTACACAGTATCAATTCAACAACTACGAAATATAATGAGGAAACGCTGTTATATGCGACGAAGAATCACCTGACGACGACTTGAGTCCAAGGCGAAACGTCGGAGTGTTCTCTTCACAGTTCATAAAAGGTGGTAAGTCTTTAATTATTTATTTAATTAGGTTATGTAATGGGCGTTAATTGATAGAATATTCGTGTTGTCTCTTATACACATCTTTCTTCAAACCAGAAAATTTCTTTAAAGAAAACACATATTTGTTCATTTAACATTAGTTTGGATCTGTAACGAGAGATGTAAAAATTATAATGGAAACGATTCGACGATTTTAACCTCAAATTCATAGGGAAACGGACAACTCGGGAGGTTCTTGTTGGCATTAAGATTGCTTTTCTTTTCTTCCTTTTTTTNGATTTTGACAAAAAGTCAGTTAATTCTTTATTAATGACTCTCAACACAATCCTCATTTTAAAACTACTTCCCTTCTCTGTAAAGCACCATTTTTTTCTGATAAGTGTACCACCACCAATAATTATGACAATAATTTCGTTGAGTGACAGGTGTAGTTACGTTTTCTTTTTAAATTAAAAACCAAAATGGGTGCAGATTTATTTTTATTTATACCAGTTTCTGACGTTTTCGTAATTCAATTCTTTTACATTGGTACTACCATAAACCAGAGTCAAACTTGAGAAATAAATTTAAATTAAAAATATCTTACATGGATGTTTTTAATATTTTTTTTGAAATTCTCGCTTGCTTGAAATTCTACTTTCATATTCACGTTAATATTACGCAAAGCAAATAAGTACATCCTCCGTCGTATGAGATCATATGAGACGCAGTTTATAAAAGAGATGCAGTTTACATTTTACGACTAGTTATCGATGTTTATGACAAAAAGTACTTTGGATTTCAGAGATGTGAATCGCTTTAAAGAAGAGAAAAAACTGTTTTCCGAATTCTCTTAATCAATTTAACTGAATGGTGAGTAAGATTTTAAAAAATATGACTATGGAAAAGGCAATTAGGAAGAATAATGGGACTTTTAAATGCGTATAGTATTATATATCCCGGACAAAATCGCCCCAATAATTCAGTTTGTGGAATATTCAGGTTTGGTTTCCAAAACGACCCATTTGATTGTCCATACAAGAAGACGAATATGATTAAAAGTTTCTTATTGAATGTGTAATATGTGGATGGTATTTGCTCGTGTGACAAAATGATCCGTGATTAGAATAATAAGCACTCTTGATTTTTAATTTATCGTCAAATGTAAAAAACGGAACTAATTTACGGAGTTTTTATAACTTAAGTTCCACTTCGAGACGACATCAAAAAGTTTTAGAAAAATCTGCAGTGGGTCGCACTCAACTGTCCAATTACGATTCACATCAAAAACTCTCGGCACTAAACACCCTGCAAACCTCTAAAAATGTTCAAAAAGGTATAAAAACTAAAAAAAGAGAAATAATACTATATTATAATTATTAAACAAGATATTTATATATTTCAAGAATCAACCGGTTTCAAAATAGTATCATCATAATACACAGTAAACTCCTAGGTATCATAATAACATAAGCATCTCTAACACGGATATGTAAGCACAATTGACTGGCCAATCAAAATAGCTTTATGCATATTTTCATAATTTTGAATCTTAAGAAACCGGAAGTGGGAAACCGGTGTGTGAATGAAGTCGGAGGAAAAGAGCTTCTGAGTCCATAAATAGGCTTCTTCTCTTCCCCCAACGCATTCAAAAGTCACATCTCGAGTTTGGTTTCGATGCATCAGTTTGTTCGTGAGTTAGTAAAGGGGGAATTTCCTTACACACACACACACTGTGTAATTGAAAGTAGAAATGTTACGAAACTAAAGAATCAAAAGTATTTTCCACTAAAAGAGTTCAAAAACTCACCATCAACGGCGGTTGGCGTTGTACGCAATACCTGCCATTTACGTTCAGGGGAGTAAAAGTGATCTTCCTCGCGCTACAAACTAAGTAAGCGTCTCGTAAGACAAAATATTTTATTACTTGAAAAAGACTTTCCCAAAATTTCAAGTCGCTAAACTCTGCAAAAAAAATAGTAAAAATGAAGAAAAAACACGAATGTCCATTATTTCCAGTGCTTCCGTGTAGTGTCAATGTTTACAAAAATATTACTAAAATATGCGCAATTGCATTTTAAGGAATTTAAATTTTTAATATGTATTTCAGTGTTTATTAATTGAGGGCAAATGACTTACTATAATCGACACTATGTTCGTTAATAAACTTGTTATTAATAATAATAATTATAATAATAATAATAACGAAACAAAACTGTCAATAAATACTTGGAAACATATCATGGACGCCAATCAATATCTGAAGCAGTGGTCCAGTGACCACAAAACTTCGATTCAACCACAAATCACACTTCTTCTCCTTGAGAAGCAGAAAACAGTTTGTTAGTTACGAATCTTTTAAGAAAGTACTCAAAGGCGTAGGAAGAATTAAATCGACATGAACAACATAATGTTCTTGTTGTGGGTCAACGTTAGAAAAACATACTTCACCGGCCATTTAAATGAAATAATTGCAATTATAATTGATGGTATAAAACATTGTGTCTTATGGAGTAAACAGTTATTTACAAAAAAATCGTGTTAAATTACTAACTTGTTGATATTCTATTAATGTTATAACACATAGCTAAACTTCTATCTTATCTAGGAATTTTTGCTGAAATTTTTCAATTCGCCTCCGCCTTAGGGCTCTCGATCGTAATTGATGGTCCCTCGCTTGCTTGCGGAGAGTAAATTAGTTTACTATTCTCCACGTTCTCTTACGGAGTTTGTAACTTTTGCTTTTTTGACAATAAATTTATTTATTTATCAATGAGGTCATATTCTGTGTTCATAAGCTGTCTCNCGAACGTCCGTCTTCTGTATTCGCAGATGAGATCGATCGTGACGTCATCCTCTTCACACCCATTATTATTTCTTCTTCTTCTTCTTATTCTGCAGCAATTGGGTAGAAACAGTGTAAAGCGGACTTAACAAAAGAAGTGATTCTGCGTGGTAGTTGAGGGTGTGGCCGCTGACAGCGTGCGCCGCCTGCACACGCGCACGTAAACCAAAAGACTTCACTGGTCACGCGTCGACACACAAAACATTTTGCGCACAAAATTAACGATCTAATGAACAATTAATTAATTAAGAAATCCTAATAATTTTGACTATCGCAGAAAATGTAGTCTAACACAGTACAATTCTACTTTATCAGTATATATTGTATTTCTAGTTTTATTTTATTTCCATTGATAAGAAATTTAATTGTTATTACGTAATAAGTTTTTTACATAGAACTTCAGGTTGATAGATAGATAACATTTTATTATATGATGTTCAATCGATGGACTAATTTTATTGTCAATTTTTTAGAGTTGAAAAGATATTTTCTGAAAATCAATTATGAAAAAAGCTTCTAATTACAGTTCAGTTTCGTCAGTTTTCAAGATGTTTCGTGAAGGAAGAAATACAAAGTACTTGTATTGTACGTGTTTATACATTACATTGTAGTTTACACGAAAACACAAAATATTTGTCAGAACAAAATAGCCGCAACGTGGTGTGTATAGAATCCAAGAAAATAGAAGAGGGTGAAAGGATCTCAAACCCTGAAGGGTGGTTTCATCCCAGGAATTGTTTTTGCTGCTGGAGGTGAGACTCAAAATAGAGTATCCAGTCAAGTTTTGCATTATTATAACTCTTCAAATTACAATGCTGCAGATATGTTTAAAAAAAAAACCCAGCAAGTAAAATTGCTACGTGAACAACCCCCGGGTGGAAACTACGCCACCCGTCTCGACTCCAAAGTCCGTACGCAACCTCCCCCCTCCCCCTACAAGAATTGTAGCCACCTGTCGTCACTTGCGCCCTGAAGGGGGTTGGGGGGGGTGACCCAGTTTCACCGGATCAGGGTCAGGTGCAGTCGAGGCGGGCGGCGCAGCGGATCGCAATTTTCACCTGAGGGTCGTTCACATTGCAAACACCCCTCCACGAGTAGGTACTCGAAAATTGAGATATAATAGAGCAAGTAAAATTATTTTAATCCCAAAATAAAGATAGAGTTTATTTTTTCCCTTACTAAAAAAATTAGCCAAGGAAATATTCCGGGAAACGCCGCGTAATCGTTTGAATAAACGAATAACTTATTATGTTTCGAATCGAAAAAAAAACAACAACTATCGATAGTCGATTTCGCAAACGAAGAGTTTCATTTGTTTATAAGTTATCATTTGTTGCTTTCGAATATTCGAGGGGGAATCTATCGATGTCGTCTGGACTGCGAAAGTATATAAGAACTTCTCTGAATAATGCCGATGTCTACTTGACCCAATACTAAAAGCTAAATCATCCCCTGCGGATTTCGATCACTTCACGTCGACTGTAAAGCGACGAAAATCCCTTCGCTTTTTGGGCTTTTTGTATATTTTTCTTGAAATCCTTTCATTTACTCACATCAGAGATTTTGATGGCTTTTTACACAAAGCTTCAAATCTAACTTTCTCACGAAACGAGTCGAGTTCATTAAAAATTCTTCCGGCGTGTCGGTAGCCATTCTCAAGATATTCAAACGAATACAAGAAGAATATCAGATCATCTGTAATGATATATCTATTGGTTTTAATTCCCACTTGAGGAGCAGAAACGTCGGAATTGTTTAAAATAAACTTGACTGGCATGTTTGATTCGGATATTTCATCAACCAGTGATACCTGGTTTTTACAATGACACAAAGATCCACTCACGTGAACGAGATTTGAGGACGCGTTTCTCTTGTGTTTCAAGAGAATTGAGATAAAAAGCAAAGAGACACTCTTCATCAGCGGTTTTCGACCGCACACTAAAAGACTCCGCCCCTCTTTCGTCATCTTCCGGTGACAGTGAAAGATCGCGAGGGGAAGCGGAGACCCGTTCTTTCCTGTCGGTGTTATATTAGCTCTTTGCTTCCAAGGTTTACGGTCGCCCAAGCTGAGTCTAGCAACGTGACGGGACTTAAAAATCGACTTAGGCTCGGAGACAAAACGAGGAGCTCATATAATCCAACGACGCAGGCTTTACCTTGAGTCATAAAAAGTACCTTGTGGTTGAGATCAAACAAGTCCGTCCTGCAAGCGGTGTCATTCATCTCATGAAATGTAATCGTGTAATAATAGCACGTTGCAGTTTTCACGGGGGCCGTTGACCTCGCAAACTCTCCTCCACGACTGGAAGGTTCTAGAGGAAGTTGAGCATCCGACGCGTAGGTACACGGAAACCGAGCTTAAGCAACGTAGCCGCCTGTGGTCTCGTATCCCTTGAAGGGTATTCGTACGGACACGGGTGCAGTGGACACAGTACGAGGTCCCGTGTTNGGGCTGTTGCAGATGCAGATGCTAATCGTGTGTAAGTTTTTAAAATTCTTAATTTTTTTTTCTTTCAACCTTCTATACATGAATATTCCATATTCTATTCTCTATTTGGCATTATTCAGCAATAATAGCATTAAAAAGTAACTTCATAACAATTTCCACCATGTTGTTCGGAAAACATGATGTTGAATCAACAAAACAATTTCTAAAAAGCAAAAAACAGCCGTCAATTCAGTTCAGGTTCATCACCATAATTTTTTTAATGATTTTTATGGTGAGTTATTAAATAGTCATGATTCATTAGTTGCACGAGGGTGTCTTGTTCCAATGGAAAAATATAAAAAAATAAACATTAACAAAACAATAAATGTAAGTAATTAAAACCCTAAAACACTTTAGCTACCTACAAGGTAGACATATCTCTCAACTGAAAATTGTAAAATGTATCGAGGAAGGAATTATAAAATATAAAATATAGAAATACGCGAGTAAGAAACGGTAAATGAATTAAAGTAGTTTAAACCATTAATAACTAAACATTTCATCCGCAAATATAAATCAATAAAGCAAAATAAATTATTTTTATCAGCATCCACTTGTGGCCACCTCTCTAATAAAGGAAATGTGTGTAAATTTCCATAATATCCCTAATACATGCGAAGGGAAATTTCTTTCGTTGGCTACAATTATAAATGTCATAATATTAAATATTCTTTACAAATATCTTAGCTTTAATATCCTTAATTAGAAGAAATGATTTCTAGATATTTAACTATTATTCAGTTACACAATCTTTGAAATGACACCTTTTCCATTCAACTCAGTAAAAGCGGTCTTGTCTAATACTGTCCAATATCTAATTTACGTGAGTTTTTTTGCATCAAGATCAATCTTTTAATTTAAAATTTTGTACATTTCGTTAATATTTTTATGTTAATACATTTAAGATAATTGGGGATTATCACTAGTCCATTAAGATCATTCAATAGGGTATTTATTTTTCTTTAAGATTTGTTTTCGATTTATTAATACAATTTAACCATTTTGATCGCAGTATTTGCACTAACAACCTTTTAAGTTGTAAAAGTTTTATCATTATACTCTCAGGAGGCCTTGAATTTTATTTTTGAATCTTCCTTTTTTACCGCATCGCGTTCATCACCAATAAAATGACACATCGCGTTTCGTGATACGTGTAGATTAATAATAAATTTAACTCAAAATTTAGCGAAAACAGGTAAAATACACATAGCTCTGTTGAATTGTTATTTTGCTTTAAATTATTTATTTTAATTTAAAAGACCCGATATTTTTCGATAATTCTGAAAGATAAAAATAATTGTGGTATGCAACCCGCAAAACTCAGATGTATTACTCAGAAGCAGGTTGCATACCTCTCTTTCTCTGGAGGAGTAGGAGTGGAAGGAGTGGAAGGAGGAGGAGAAAAAAGAATACGCTGCACTGATTCCTTTGTTATATCATATAAATTGTTATGTTGTTTTATATCCTTAAATATAATTTTAAAAACCTATTAGATAATATTTCACAATATTATATTGCTGAAATTTTTGAATCCGCCTCTGCCTTAGGGCCCTTGATCGGAATTGATGGAATGGTCCCTTGCTTGCTTCCGGAGAGTAAATTAGTTTATTGTCCTCCACGTGGTCATACGCAGTCTGTACTGTTCTTTGAAAATAAATTTATTATTAAAAATTTATTATTATTTCTGTAGATACGAAATAAATTAAGTAATGAGCTAATGGATTTAACCGTTAAAACTCATTTTGAAGTGAGGACTCCATAATAAATATAATAATTCTCTAGTGCAACATCTCTTTCACCCTCTGCTTTAGAGATAAATATTATTTCCTCTTTCACGTAAAAGTGATTTATTTATCAATCAACACACATCTTCCTATATTATCAATTTGAACTTTGGGGAAATGTTTAATATAAGTAAAAAGTATGTGAGAAATAATGAAAGTAAATTTCACCACTAACTCAAATTCGATGTATATTTCAAACATTCCACATAATTAAAATACTTTCTGATTCATCAACACAGATGGTCCCAACGAAAACTTTATAAAAATAAAGAATGCAGGAGAACCAGGGTTTTCGTATGAAATGATGTTCATGAACTTGTTATTTCAATTATTCAGGAACATTTCCCTTATAATATGCCGCCTTTGAAAACTNTGTTTTCGTATGAAATGATGTTCATGAACTTGTTATTTCAATTATTCAGGAACATTTCCCTTATAATATGCCGCCTTTGAAAACTTTATCGGAACTTTTTTTCCACATTTTACAGGTTGAAATGCATATGAATGTTCCGGGCAGAATTCAGATTTATGACCAAGGATCAATCTTCAGCCCTACACATCCATACATTCCATTGTAATGGAAGAGTAGAGGTTAGATGTATGACGTGAAATTAGTATAAACAAAATTTTACTTCAAATTGAAAAAAAACAAACATTGGAATTTAACTGAAATTTAATTGGAATAATTGGAATAATCATTAATGGTAAAATGCGTTATATTTGAAGGAGAAAATTAGATTAATTTTTTCTATCACCAAACCTTAAGAAGTGAAGATTTGTTTCTCTTAAACATACCGTAGTATCTTTAAATCTATATAATGGTTACGTCGCAGGATATTTCAAAAATTAATTTAATTTTTTCCGAGATTTGACACATGAATCATGAAACATTTATAAATAGACACCACGGTTTTTTATGATAAATAAAGCGAGCTCCTCAATATTATTCGTAACCCATACTAATATACAAATGCGGAACGCGAAAAACTTGTCTTAAGTCTGTTTGTTACTTAATTACTAATTGATCGAGTTGATTTGTGCAATGGAGCTTTCCTCGATGAAAAATCTCTTACATAATTATTTCAGATAATAAAGAAATTTATCGTTAAAAAAAGCTTTTACCAACTGCGTATGACCTCCGAATTCATACTTGGATTCGGTTGCGTTTTACCTTTGGGACGTATCAAATAAAACTCAATATTTACCCGCCACCGTTTCCGTATAATTTATACCAACATCAGGGCTTGTAATACCTCGACCCACTGACATCCATTCTCTATACGAACCCACACTATACAAAACCCAACTGGCACTTCATAACACTTCATAACACTTGTATTGTATGAGTGTATGTGGTATGAAGATGGTATGGAAAGGATGTTACGAAGTGCCAGTGAGGTTTAAGTTGGGAATGTTTGCACAATGAATGTCTACGCAAAATACTCACGAAAATTAAGATACAAAGTACATCCTTGTGATTAATCCGCAGGAATGTATGATCTGATAAAATGTAATCTTGTATGAAATATTTATATCGATTTGCTTCTTTTCTATTCGAATTCTACAAAAAAGAAAAATTACAAAGTGTTAAAAGTACTTCTAAGTACCACGTTCTGTAAATATATTTGTTTTTTTATTTATCTCTATAATGAATTCTCTATACAAAGATAAATTCTATAATTCAGAACTGTTTTAGATGATCTCCTCAAGTAGTGAGTGCTCCTAGTGAGGATGAGATGATACTGCAGCACATTTCATTATACACCTAAGCAATGCGTGTTGCATCGTACAACCCCTGTGCCACTGAAAAATCGTATCCTTATGTCTATCTACAAAGGTTAATTTAAATTATCGAATAAACGTCATGAAAAATACAAGTGTTGAAATACTTCAATTTAAGTGAGGGATTTAAGGAGGAAAAATAAATCTTCATCAAATGTGCAATTAAAAAATATGAAAAAAAATCTTTAAATCGTAAATTTTTGAACAATGGTTTAGATTTTATAAGCGTTTTAATGAAATGGTGGAACCGCGCTGCCGCAGTTGTATCTCTGTTGCATCGGAAGCAAAATTTCGACCTGCGACTACTTCCCTTCCGGTGAGTAGTCTAACGAGTAAAAAGAGTTCCGGGCAACGCCAGGTAATCAGCTACTAGAAATATATTCACGTACTCGTGGAATTATCATAAATATATTTACCTTGTACCGTAAAGAACAAAGCTTTTACCAGGGGGAATTAACCCCCTGACAGTCATTGACACAGAAAGAACATTTTTATGGTTGATGGACTTCGATTTCCATACTTTTTTTCCTAAATAATTATGCATTATTTTTTATTTTACATGAAAATGAATTTTAAATTCAATAAAGTTCTCTTTTATGTTTTTTTGAGCTACAAAATAACTTGAATTTTTTTTTNATGTTTTTAAAACAATAACGTAAAAATATTTTTATCTTACAATATAGGTTTCCTTTTTTCCTCAACAAAAAAAAATTTGTACGAGAAAAAATCCGACAACGCGGGGTGATCGGTCATGAGTCTCCTGTTTTATGTATGAGAACGAAATAACCCTAATTTGTCCCTCGATCATAGTTAATAATTTTTTTGTGTTATCACACAATCAGTGCAAAGATTAATAAAGAGTTACGCGTCTCTGTTATATGAGGGCCTTATCGCGCTCGACAGAATTGTGATGTAAGTTGGCGTTAGAAAGGAAATTCCTATATTTGTTCCGTCGATGTAACGAAGAGTCTAATTAATAGAACATGTCTAACGCGGGGAGAAAATCACTTAGAGTGATAGAATACCTTCTGATGTTAAAAGCGGAGCACTTAATACTCCTCCCTGTAATTAAAAAAGCACAAAGAATGTCACCTACAGAGGTTTGCAAAGGTCGGAGTGCGAATGCTGACACGCGTCCTGCTGGGGATGTTTGTGGAGGGAGTGGGGAAGCAGGCGTCGCTAGCAGGCGCCGAGGTGGCAATCTCGTGAATGACTTTGCACTCCAAAGAGGAGGCGGCGGCGGCGTCGTGGTTTCCAACGAGTCGCGTTTCGAGTGCTCAGAAGGGAGTACCGCAATGGTCGAGTCTGAGAGCTACGTCACTAATCGCATCTACAACGACCTCCTTTTTATTTCTGTTTCAGTTTACGCGGATGTCAAAAATAAATAAATAAATTTAGTGTCAAGAGAGAATTTATAACTGCGTTTGACTATGAGGAGGATAATAAACTAATTTACTCTCCGGAAGCAAGCAAGGGACCATACCATCAATTCCGATCAATGACTCTAAGGCTGAGACGGATCTAATAGTTCATCATACTCCTTAGATCACAATAAACTACACAACTACGCGTCATAATATCAACAGAAATTTGTAAATAATGAAACGCAAAAAAAAATAAAAAATGTATATAACTAATAACTATTAAAATAACCCTAAATTATTTCAAAAGAGACCTCCGCCTCCCCCTTGTGCATAGAGTTCATAGAGTCTGTTTATAAAACCCACATGTACTCGAAAGAAAATATTGCTCAGAATGATTTACTCGACTTCAAATAATTGTTATTGGAGTTTTTCATAATAAAAATGAAATATTTATAATAAGTAACAAGTCGATCGTATTTGAATCCGAGCAAAAATACAAACATAGAATGTACATGATTTTTAACTTTTTACCTTTTCCACTTTCTATAAATTGCTTTTCAAGCTACATGGTCTTCGGTTTTAATAATAACATTTTACAACATTGCGTTTCCATTCTTCCATTACTTCTATGCACCCGGGGAGGAAAATGAATATTGAAAATAGTTCCTCCCCAACTGGAACATTCTTTTTATCTGGCCATTTTATTTGTATTTCAGGATTTAATATACGGGAGATATAGACTACACTGCAACATTCCCAAGTATTTCATTCTCCAAAATTATAATTAAAACTGAGAAACACGACCCCTTCCTCCTTCCCTCGCTTCGGATAGAATTTTTAAAATGGTGGATTTTTTAATCTTAAAACAACACAAAGTTTCGTCAATAGGTTTGTGATGTCAGATGTTTTATCTAAAAGTGTAAATAACATTTTTAATCGGAT
>NNCF01130024.1:213448-224757 GCA_002313205.1 Laupala kohalensis
ATGTTTGTAATTTAACGCAAATATGTTTGTAAATTTACATGTACAAATCTTCGGTTCTTGTTCGGGTACTATTCGATTGGAATCGATAGGACGGTACCTCGTTTGCTTCCGTAGAGTCAATGCAGTTTATTATTGTCCATGGCATCGAACAGCTTGTGTTGCCGAGGAATTACGTATTTACAAGACAGTACAAGTTTGCTGTTGGGACCATTAGAATGGAAGTTAGAGGTAGCGCAAGAAAACGGCGCAAGCGCCAAGTGCTGAGAGGCCCTTGTTCCCTTTTGTACGCGATGCAAGTGGCCCTCGACGCCGTGGCAGGAGGTTACGCTGCTCGTTCAACCGCTGTCGAGACGCACGGGAAGGGCGATTAAACGAACACTAAACGGAGGATTAAAATGTTGCAACAAAGCAAAGATAAATGAAAAATGAAGTTACAAAAAGTGATATATTAAATGCCGTTGGATTGTTGCACATAATTGTATTGTCAGAAAGCTATTTCGGCTGCGTAGCAGCCATCGTCAGTGTCATACACTGGAGAGAGAAAAATCATACATGAAAATAACAATAAATTAAAAATAAAAATATGAAATAATTGAAATGTAAAAGACAGTTTTGAAACAATTCTAACAATTATTGAAATGAAATAAAGAGACATGAATGAATGGAAGAAAATAAAATAAATACAGAGAGAGAGTGACTTTTAATTTATCAGTTTTACATAATGTTGTCAATACCCCACAACTATCAAGTGAAGATACAAAGAATGATATTCTTTAATTACGTACTTCAATATTTTATTAATGTGGTGATTTACTATTCATAGAGTTCACTAGTATTTTTTTCCGTAACCAAGGAGCTCAAGATAATTAAAGGTTATATGAGAGTGTTTCCCCATATCCCAAAATTCAAATAGTAGCAGAAGTGGTCTGTAACGTAAAAGATTAGAAAGGTTTCCCCCCTAATTTCCTACAGGGAACCATGAATTTTTTTTTTTTTTTTTGAATACGCATTATACGCATTTTCTCATATTTAAAAAAATACTGGGAGTTTATACTTTGTAATGAGACCATGTAAAATATCAGCATTTTGAACACAAGACACCTGAGAATTTTGCCAAAATCGTACGAAAAGAAACAAGACATATTTATGTCCTGCGATTATTGATCACCTAAAGGAATAAGATGAGCGCAAGTTTCATTTCATCTTTTTACATTACAACTCAACTGGTGTATTTCAGAATACCATTTTTTTTAAAGTATACTTCATGAAAAGTCTGAATGTCGAAGACTGAAAAGTGAGCAACTTGTTTAACTTACGTTTTCATTACTAAAAAATGTTGCGAATAATTTACAACCTCTTTATTAAGCAAAATTTAAAAATAATAGGTAACAAACAAAGATGATGACAAAACACTTTATACTCGTCACTATTCCAATAATTTTTGCAAATACAAAATCTTATATCTTTTCTTTATCGATACTTGGAGATTAAATTACAACGCAACATAATGTAATATTTAATTTTTTTATTGTGTATTATTAAAATTCAAAAATCCATTAAAATAAAGTGTCATATTCTAAATTTAAGAGAACATAAAATGAAAATTTTAAAGTTGAGTAATTTTGGAATCAGTTATTAAATTCGTCGTGTGATATTGAGACGATAATTTCGTTGTGACGCGTTTTCTCTTAAGGGAGCGCTTGTGAACGCGAGAAACCTTTCAGCGTAAAAGTGCAGTCGCACATATCACTTTACCTTTTCTCTCATTGTTCCCCGAGTCGCCGTCAGCGCCTCACATTTGTGACGTCACTCAGACCACGTGACAAGGCGCGGCGCGAAAAAGATTCTTCCCCTCCAATGCTTTTTGCCTTTTGACGCGAAAACGTTTCCTCGAAGGCATTTGTTACCGACGCGCCATTCCCCCTTCACTTGTTTGTAACTCGAAAATTCATACGAAGGAGACCCACAGGAGTCAGATTTCACTAATTCTATCTTCTCATCTTATTACAAGATTCGCTAAGATACGTCTTGTGATAACTCGCTGTTAGGCGAAAACGCGTGGTGTAGTGTTTAACACCCATGCGATCAATGCAGGAGTTCCGGGTTCGATTCACGGCTGACTGAAAGAGTTGTTACGTAACGTCGTTTTTCCAAGTGTAGGGTACGCGGAAGAAATATATCTGCGTGTTTACTATTGTTGTGATACATCATCATGAAAAAACATCAATTACGTCATGAGAACACCCTACTTGACTCATTTCTTTGAAAAGGGCGTAACTTTACTACTTGAATCCTGACAAATGAAAGCATTTGTTGAAGAGTAAACAATGTAAGTGACTTACGTAATGCTCTCAAATTGTATTATTTATTTATTTATTTATTTTATACCTTTTGGCGAGGTTTAGGTCATGAGACACTGAGGCTCTTCCACTCGTATAAGAGAATTGGGAAGGAGAGATGTTGGGTTGTCAGGGAACTTACGGAACCGAACCGACATTTGTCAGGAGTAGTTGAGGGAAGTCTTAGGTGAAAACCTCACTTTTGGTTCGTCGGAGCAGAGTTCGAACCCCCGCTCTTCCTCTCAGCGAAAAGAGATTTTGTCGAAGCGAATTATAAAGTCCTGCTTATATTGTTTAATAGTGAAGATGAAACCAACAACTAGAAGTCAAGAGAGAAAGTAATGTCTGCCATATTCGGAATATAATTGAGGTAAATAAAGCAGAGAACCACTACTGAAAAGTAAACATTCGAATATTTATTTTCATAACAAAATTCTAAATTCAATTTTCGTCGCATACAACAAATATTTATATTTTTTGTTAAATTGTTCGAATTTATTTTTTGGAGCAACAGGATATTCTTTCGTTTTTATCAATTTCTTCCGGTCCGATCATCCTCATGACGTCACAGGAACTGCAATGGAAGCTAACTAAATTTGTTTCTAGTTTCTTCTCAATAGACGTAAAAATTTATATAATTAAATAATAATGTTTCGTGTTCTGATTGAAAATGGATGGATAGAATGTATAGGTGCAAGGGAGACTTAGTCATCGCCGGAGTTCAAGAGAATCTGGGTAAGATTGCGGTTCTAGACCCTAAATACGTTCTAAAGAAGAAAGTGCAGTATACAATGTTGTTGATAAGTAAAGAAGATGTCAACTATAGTTAATTTTCATAGTTCATTTCATATTCACGGAGTATTTATGTGTGGGAGATGACCCACGATGCGTTCAAAATACTTGGGAGAAATTTTTCGAAAGTTCTGAATGATACCAGTGACAATGTTTATGAAAGTAGGACATGCGTTGCGTGAAGATACACAGCAGAAAATTGACACCAGGGTTTTAACCAAACGACAACTCTTCATTTTCCTGCTGTAACAGCTTTGAGTTAAAATCCTTGTCAAATAAATACTAGCGCTTCTCTAAGGTGCACGGGCTCTAACATTTTTGTGTTCAAATAAAGCACATTTGAAATTCAAATTGAATTGAAATAAATATCTATCGAATATAAATTTTAGTGTCCGACATTCGGAATCTTTGAAAAATTATTGTTTTAGAGGTAACTCATTTTGGCAGTCCACTAGCATTCATCAACTTCCAAAAACTTGTTAAATTAATTATATAACTCTATATGTTCATGATGAAATAGATAAAATAATGAGTTGTGCTTACTTTCGAATAAATCCTCCAGAGTCCTCATTATGAAATTAATATCAAAAATGGCGAAATGACATATATGGATTGTAATTGAGAAAATAACGAACAGCAATAACACAATATAGCAATAATGAAAATTAACCAACTCATTTATGATTCAATAATTCAAAAAGAAAAATGTATCCTAACAACTCCTAAATTGGTAAATCAATAAAAATTCTAACTAAAGTGACACTCTCCGCCAAATATTTTACTGTAGTTACATAATAAGCATAAAACAATCCTTTAAAGCATTCGAAAGTTTGCATACAACAAGATGAAGAACGAATCCTTCTCTGCACTTGCATTTATTTTAATGGAAACTCCACGTAGGATGTCAGACATGGGATTACAATGTCTCCGAACATCCCTTTCATCAAAGAAAAGTTTCATTTTGAATGAAAACTAGAAATGGATTTTACCTTCTTTTTCTTTTTACTTTGTGTTTCTTTTCTCTTGTCATTCGTTTCCTTTCTTACGAAAATGTCGGGAAAGGTTCTGCTGCGTATTGTCCCGGCAACACTTTAAGGATATGTTTGAAAAATCCTATTTTATAGTTTTCAGTGCGCAATGGCTGTATTTCTCAGAGATAGTATTTTTCTCATAAAAAGAGCGTCTGTTGTAGAATATTTGTATAGACTGCCCAGAAGATCCACTCGAAACAATCCTCTTTATTTTATTTTCTTTCTCGGTGTTAACTCACGTCAACATTAGAATAACAGATTGCAACAGAACAGAATACGGATGTGAACTTAACGAAGCAAAAAAGTATTTCAACATCTTTCTTCTACGTTACATTCGCCTAAAGGTAATTTATACATTCAGGGGTATTGTGATAATTAAACCAGAATTTAAATTATTTTAATACTTATACACGATTCATGAACAACATATTTCGAAAAAACTAAAGTTTGTTAATAATATGTACTTGAGAAATCTTTTTTTATGTTTTACCGATGCAAATTGGTTAATTGTATTCTATGAATATTGAAACACGTACCACACTTTTCTTTATTCTTACCTTAGGAGCGTGCTGAAATTTTCAATCCGCGTCTGCTTCACAGCCCGTCATAGGAATTGCTGGGATGGTCCCTTGCTCGCTTCCGGAGACTAGATTAGTTTGTAACTGCACTCTTAAACTGTAAATAATTTTATTTCCTATCGATGGTATTATTATTATTATTATTATTATTATTATTATTATTATTATTATTATTATGAATACGATTGTAGGTTGTGTGTACCGATGTGATTTGAATAACTGTTTGGCAATAGCCGAGATGTCGTCGCTGCGTTTGCAGTGACGCAGTGAAAGGAGGACGACGAAGGAACGGGCGCGAGGCGCGAGGCGCGAGGCGCGAGGCGCGAGGTTTGGTCCTCGGAGCTGTCGCTCCGTCGGTCGCTGGAGGCGCAAACGCAGAGCTCCATCAACTCTCACGAACTTTTCATTACTAGTAAATCCGCACGATAAAAAGGGAAAAGGTTGTACATTAAAATACACAAAATTAAAACCATCCATGTTGGTCTTTCTCTTCATCCTCGGCGTATAAGTAGTTTAAAGAACCAACAATTAATTATAGTCAGCTTTTTTTTATAAACATAATTTCACATTTACGAAAAATAAGAAGAAACATTTTTAGTAAATAAAATATTTTATAATTATCTTTTGGCTATGAAGTTCAGATCATGAGACCTCTGGATTCATCTAATCTCGGATGACCTGGGTTACAGGGAATTGGGAAGGAGAGATGTAAGGTTGAAGGGGAAGTTCGTTTACAGAACAGAAATTCATCAGATGAACGAACCCCCAGTTGAAAACACCACTTACTTCGGGTGAGTGGGATTCGAACCCAAGAGCTCAATCGTACGAAGCTAAGACGCTACCACTAGACACCTCCGCTGTTTGGCAATTTGGATATTTCAACTCGCATGTATCGTGCAATTTATGCAAGATGACACTGCTCAACAGACATTTTTAGGCGTCTGAATTAAAATAAATCAAAATATCCAGTTTCAATACAATAATTTCTGCAAGAAGAAACTACTGGTGCAAGACCATTGTACCTTTCTACTTTCTCACATACGTTTCTCCGTCTGCAGCATAGAGTGAGAAAAAAAATATGTAGTGAAAATCGTCTTCCAGTGCTCTGTTCATGCTCAAAGTCGCTAGATGAACTTATTACTCTCTGTTATTTGAAACTTGAAAGTAAAATAAATATTCAGAATATTATTTCATAACATATAGCGACATATTTTTCAGAAATATTTGAAAGAGTACTTTGACCTTCATGTGAAGTACCCTTTGTTTTAAAGTAAAAAAATAGAGCACGTGCATCGGCAACAAGTAAATTCTACCTTGGATACGAAATGCGAATACAATTGCTTCATTCATTTACTCAGAATCGTTGCGCAAAGACGGACGTTATGTCAAAAACCACTTTTCCAGAATCGGGGATAACGGATATTGTCAAAAACGGATATTTCTGTCTAAATTACACTTTCGAATTTTTCACGATTACAAAACGTGCTATATATATATTACGTATATGAGACAGTAAACAAACCGATATTTCTCTGCTCGTGAAACACCTACGAGGGGGCTCTGACGATAAAGGGAGAAAAAGGAAAACGGCTAAATGGAACCACACAAAATAAATACTAGCAGTGTTGATAACAGAAGGAATGAAAAATAAAAATAAAGGGAAAATGCATTGCCACCGCTATAGAACCTCCTGGGAAATGAATGGTATTCAATCATTGGTTCATGTGCTGCAGTGGGAGGAAGTCAACAGTCTCCCTCTCAACCAATCAGCTTATTGATCACTCTTCTGTTTTACCCGCTTCTCGTTTGTTCGAGCTCTCTATAAAAGAAAAGCAATCAACTGAACAAAATGGATTCGTTGACTTAACGTCGGCGACAGATTCTAGAAGGAAACACACTTATTACATTCTTTTAGAACGTTACCTTTAAAAAATATAATTATTCAATGGCAGATCATTAAGGCATTTCTTCTTTCATTACTTGATCATTTGATAATTACATTCAGCAAACAAAAGGTTTATCTTCTTTCTATAACAGATAGTTCACTGAAAAAAACCATGTGAAATATTTTAATTTTTTCTATTGGTGTCGTGGCATTTATAATATATTTATTTATGGCTCATTAAACAGTTGTAGTGTATATTAGATAAATTTCCAGTGTTCAATCTTACGTTTAGACAATATTAAATTATTTTTATATCAAACATTTCCGATATAAATGAATTTGATCATAACTTTCTCTATCCAAAATTATTGTTTGTTTTAATCATTTTTGTATTACAACGAATCCTTTTATAAAACGTGTATCACGAAACGAAGATGTGTCAATTTGTTTCCTCATTATCTGATGAAGACTCGAAGACTAGAATGGAAAACCTGTATAGAGAAAGATAATAGTAAACAATTTCAGAAAGAATTTGCCGATGAATGATCGTAAGAGCATTTATGAGACAATTAAGTTTCATATGTAACAAAACATATGTTCTGCGGCTACCTTTCCAATTGTAACTGTCTCTATTCCACAGAATGGAAGATTCAGACCTCAGTACCACTACTAACTGTTTCTGTAATTTTCTTTAAATATCGTTTTCTGATTGTAATTATTCTCAGGATGTCAATACGTCGAATAGTATCTAATTAATCAAGTTATTTTTCCATCTCTTAACCTCAAAATATTACAAAGAACAATATTTCATCTAAACAAAAAAAAACGTTTTTATCATTTCAAATGATGTAATCAATCGAAAATAAAAACTATAATGTAACTGCTATTTAATCTCTTTTAAGTACTACTAGCGAACCAAGATAGCCAAATCACTCAGAAGCATGTCTGTTTTCTTTATTTTTATACTAATTATTTAACAACTCAATATTATCAAGAAAAAAATTGCTCTAAGTGATGAGCATAAGCTAACAGTATAGTATCAGCAGAATTTAAAGAACTCGTGTGATTTCTTTATCAAACACTAAGATCTAATTTCACCAAATGTAGAATAATCACGATTTCCTTAAACGTGATTAGGTAAATAGAATCGCGATTACATTTTATGAGTTTCACCAAACAAAACTAATCGTCGATTATGATAATCAATGTTTCTGAAGAATTCTCTGGGTTGGTAGTAGTTTTACAGTGCATTATGGGTAATTTGAAGACAAATGACGTGAGGAAAACGCATCATGTTGTTCACTAGCGCCACCAACGGACACCGGAGGCAGCAGCAGCAGCAGCGAGTCTCCTTCGTGCCACTGAACATAACCTATAAACCGAGCCACGAGCAAACAAGCAATATGGACGCCTTTCTTCTTGCAGTTCTGATGAAAATCGCAATTTGCTCTGGTAATCGAAGGGTCCCCGAGCGTTTAATTTAAATAACTATTTTCTCGTAAATCGAAGTTGGTGGAACACGCATTTCGATAACCACGATTTACCGCACAGAAAATCTCGTTTAAGGCATTAAACGAACTTGGTGAAATTGGACCTAAAATACGTACAAGTATGGCGGTCAAGTAAGTCAAGGTTCAGAGAAAAAAAATCTCTTTAAATGTCAAGAGATGTACAGATAAGACATAGTTTCCGACAAAGCAAACTAAAATTAAGGCACATTGTTCATTTAAATATCAAGCATTAGTTTATAAAAAATATAGTGAATAAATTTATTGTCAAGAAATCAGTTCAAACTACGAATGACCACGTGGAGGACAATAAACTAATTTACTCTCCGGAAGCAAGCAAGGGACCATCCCATCAATTCCGATCAAAGACCCTAAGGCAGAGGCGGATTCAAAAATTTCAGCAAAAGTTCCTAGATAAGATAAAAAGTTAGCTACGTGATATAACACTAATAGAATATCAACATGTTTGTAATTTAACACAAAAAAATATTTTACATTTACGAATTATTATCAAACTACAGATTATTTGGAAGGCATTGTTTATAAATTTTGTCTATTGGATGAAAATGTATTTCAGTGTAAATAACGATAATTGAAATTAATTGATATATCAATTCAGTGTAAATAACGATAATTGAAATCACTTTAAGGAACATGTTACTCCGTTTATTTATTCTGATTTTTTTAAAAAAATATTTGAATGATTTAATTCTGAACGACACGTTAAAAAGACGCAGTTGGCAGAGCTAGCAAAAAGAGTGAAGGCTAGCGAAACATCTGACGACGTCGTTGCGAAGAGAAAAACGAAAGAAAGGTAAAACAAGTGAGGGACAGGAGGAACGTGGGATGCGCTCCGGAAGTGACGTAGCATCGTCGAGGGAGCCATCTTACCGCGGATGGTTCTGCTGTTGCTGCTCGGAAGAACTAAGGGAGCGAGAGACAGAGTCTCTCGGGAAAATGAAGACGAAACAAACAGATATCCTCCTCATGTTTTCTTTTACTCTGTAATAGCTACAATGATATAGATAACGAGGTTTTTTCGACACATCACCTAACAATCATCTAGATATATACATTTTCAAAAGGTTGAAAGATTACTTAGACGCTAGTCGAATGACCCACTTTTTACAATTTTGTAATAAAATATCGATGAAAATATTTAAAGTACATTATATTATGTAAGAAAATATTTATTATTATTTAAAATGTCAAATTAAAAAATTGTTATTTAAAATTAACAAGATTTTTATAAGTTGGGTTCTATTATGACTTATAATATTCTACTTCAGGTGCCAAAGTTCCTAGCAGTGGATTATATCCATTCAACTTCGACTCCTTTTCATAAATAAAGCAACAACTTCAAGATAACACTCGTGATTTGTATTTGCAAGGGATGATGAGGTTATTATTCGAAATAAAGAAGTCAAGTAAATATACTGTAAACAGTTATATTGATGATCTTTTGAGTTCGTATTTTCCCCGTAATTTCTTTCTTTACTCCCTGTAAAATTCTCAAATTTTTGTATCATTGTATTCAATATTTTATTTGGAACGATACATTTCTTGGATGAAATTCAGAAACTTGCTTTTACTTATTTCGAAATTCTCGTCCACACGAAAGATTTCCCAAACGATTACTTGTGATTCAAGTCATTGATTTTGAAATTTGGCACAGCAAAATACAAAACATTTTATTACATTTATTCGAACTACATAAGTCTCTGCTATTCCATATAAAAAAATGTGTCTCTTATATGTAACCATCCAAGGAACCATGAAATTCCACAAATCGTATTGTTGACGAGAATACATTGGTTATTTTCAGCGAGAATTACGAATGGTTTCGTTGGATCAAGAACCTTTCCAGACTATTTAATGTCACAAAAATTTCTATATAGATGACTTGTACTCTAATACAAAAATGTATACAAAATTCTACACCCAAACTATCTTTGATTGACGATAGAAATTTTTAAAAAGGGGAAGAGAAAAATATTCAAAAGATCTTAATATATTTGGAAAATGTTACTAACAACTTCAGAGGTGTGGGGAGACGTGGAAGACCAATTTGGGTTCCATCACTAGGAAGATACCACAGACGACTGTTTTCGAAAGATTAAGCAAAAATATTAGTGCGTTTAAAGTCGTTTTCTATACCAAAATCTGAGTTACAGCAAAACATTTCTGAAGGAATAATAATGTTTTTGACGCATTTAGAGAATATTCCGTATCTCTAAATGATATAAATGTAATTATTCACGGTCTGGGAAACTTTTCAATTAAGGACACTGTAGCAAATTAAACGTTTCATGGATCAACCCACCATTTACATTCAGACTGGCGAGGTTACAGACCCATCTATCACTTCGCTTAACTGTTAGAATGTGTACAGCGATAACTCTACTCTCAACGTCCAGAGCTCAGGGACATTTCGCAGTATACATATTAAGCAGAGGTCCCCGAAACCCAGGGTTGAATTTCTGGGGTTGGGGGATTGCTTATCTCTGGCCACAAAGTACCCGAATCGAAGCCGGGATATCGCTTAGGGTTTGAGTGTACGAAATCCCCGACACTTGTGACGTCACAAACACACACACGTAGAGAGAGAGAGAGAGAGAGAGAGAAGCTCTCTCGTAGAGGCCAACGACGACGATCTCGTTTGCGAACCTTTTGTTTATTGCCAGACTGCGCTCTAGCAGAGGCTTTGCTCTCTCACGGCTTCATTACAAAGAACAGTTCTAACTCTAACTCAGTTCTATTTGTACTCCTTTGTACAATCATGGATGTAACTCACGCTAATACCGTACTNCTCAGTTCTATTTGTACTCCTTTGTACAATTCATGGATGTAACTCACGCTAATACCGTACTACCCAGATTTATTTACATTTTATTTTATTTATTAGCTGAATGCTCGAGTCCGCATCTGTGTCAGATTTAGAGTTTTCTAAATAAATTATCATTTTTGTTGTCGTTTTCTAGTTTCTCTAGAACCAACGCTCGTATTCACGCGATGAGGTAATGAGATTCATGTATAAAAAACCGTCGTGATTTTATTAAGTTTTAAAGTGTTCTGTACGTTCTTTAGTATTTGATATAACTCGCAGCTAACTTTTTATCTTATCTAGGAACTTTTGCAAAAAAACTTTTGAATTCGCCTCTGCCTTAGGAATTGCC
>NNCF01130024.1:226142-242585 GCA_002313205.1 Laupala kohalensis
TTAGAGCAACTAAATTTTCTTCAATGGAGAATGAACAAATGAGAGATAAATCAGAATGTGCATATAGACCGGTATTTGTGTACAAAATTACATTTTATTTACTACAAACTAAAAATCATTATGTTATCAAAATTCTATGATTATTTTTTAGGTCTCGTAAATAACTGTTTCATTTTCATACTAAAGAGTGACATGACAAAACTATTCGATAATATATACGGAAAATATCGATAGAGTCGATTGTCCCGTTCACAATCGAAAATTATCGTTCTATCGTTAAGGTGTAGCGAACACTAATCCTCACGCTCTTTTCAGAAGTGGAACGGATGGAATGTATTTACATATTCACATCAGTACATTTTCACCATGAAAAGACAAAGATTGTACATAAGACTAGACCAGTTTATGTAAAAAAAGAAAGAAGTAATTTTTATTTATTTGAAACATTTTTATAACGTTAGAATGGACGAGGAGAGCGGGGATATATAATGAACTCTAAGGCAGTAAAATGAATGGGACAAAACATTTACATTACTGTGCAATGTGTATGCAGACACCCCTCTTAACTAAGTGTACTATATCCGACACTATTTGTATTGAGTTATTGGGGAGAACCTTGTATCTTCAGCCGTCAATTTTCAAACCGTCTTTTTCTCTGTTAGTAAGTATATAACAAAGTTTTCCAAAATTAAAACTGCAACTATCCATTCAATGAGAGTGAATACCAGGGCATTGTATGCACAGCCCACAGCTCTACTTAAGGGCCATTTTAAAGGTGGACAGGCAAAAAAACCTCACCACACATTTGTACATAAATAATATTTGTAAATAAAGTGCCCTATTGAAATTTAAATTGAAAATATTTTCCAAACAAAACATCATAATTTTATTCGCGTGAATGGATCCTGAGACATTTAAGCTTTCCTTCCTTACACAGTAATATGTAATGCAAATATTGACGAAGAATATAAACTTTAAGTTACACAATTTCCAAATCGAGAATTTATTACCCTGAATTATTTGGATGAGAATCTATGGTATGAGAATGGGGGAAAAATTGAAATTTCAAATCTTCTTAAAGATTATTGCGACTAAAATGAAAACTTTCGTTAATTTTGATGATAAACGAGAGCACAAAAACAATTGAAATTGGTTGCTAATCAGTGTTAACGTGTTAATATTCTCTCGCATGGAGCTTACTAATGTGTCCACCAGAGTTCGATTGAGTTACATTAGACGAACAATTTACTGATCATAAAACCCACGCGACCGAATCGTAGAAGCCAAAAGATATAGAGATTGTGAAGAGATTTAACTTTCCTTCTACCTGGATTGCAAAATAATTCTTAATTGCAAACATAGTGGCATACAATACTGAAAACTGTATTTTGCAGGTTATCCTCGTGTAATGACATTTTTGAAATTAACAAAAGGAAAAATTTAATATCAGGAAAGTAGAAAAATATGGAAACTAACATATGAATTTAGAATATAATGTAAGTACGCCGAGAATAATGAAGGGGAAAAGAACAGATCTGGTGACAGGTGGTTTATACCAGAATGATACGAAATAATAAGATCGAAAGGAGAAATGGGAACAGTGCTTAATCTTCTGAGTAATGGACTCATTCAATGAAGGCTTCTCTTCATCTTCAGTACATTTCTACTCCTCCTTTATCTTCTCTACATATCAACGTTTGCCATTTATCATTCGAAACACGACGCTCGTCGTGACGTCAGAACGGTGACAGACGACTCCAGACACTTTAGAAACAATTCATCTCCTGTCCACTGCACTCCTCTGCATCTCTCCAGCAAATAGACGCTCCCTGAGTTCTCATTCCCCACAGGACATTCAGAAAGAGTGATTAATAATTCGACTCTTAGGTTAGAAAGAATCTTATAAACACTATTATGATTTTCAAAACTATCAATACTTGAATTATTGAACTTCAATATGAACTGATCCTATAAAATGCCAAAGTAAGATTATTCAGCAGTGATGAAAAGTTGTATTGATTTGAACCACGCCTACGTAAAATAATGAACAAGATTAGACTGAGAAAAAGTAAAAGTAATTGCGAATTTGTGGAAACTATTTCTGCAACTCTGCTCTCATCATTGGAAACCGAATTAAAATTAATTTACTATATACGGAGAAAATCAGGTATAGATGGATACACAGCGAGGGGCATCGTTTCGTAGCAACAGTAGAACACCACTTAATCGGACTGGTGAAGGATCGATACCCGCTTGGTCGGATAATCCGAGATTCACTTTAAAAATCGATTTTCTTTCAAAAAGAGCCAACAATACAATTTAATTAGGTTATAACGAATAAAGGAGAAAACTAGACGTAATTGATACTCCTTTTACTGTGTGTGTATATATATTGCCCGTCAAACAATGTTTGATAAAAAATAAAAGTAGGCTTGAGCGACCGGAGTCAGTATGAACTTGTTTGTCCGGGACAAACCACGTCTTTGTAGATAAAACTACCAACTCAGTACAACAGCGACTTTGATATATGTACGACTCGGACATTTCCCTGAAGAAGGCCACATCATGATGGCCTAAACGTTGGTAGTTTTATCTACTAAGGTCCAATTTCACCAAATGTAGAATAATCGCGATTTCCGTAAACGTGATTATGCAAATGGAATCGCGATTACATTTTATGCGTTTCACCAAGCGAAACTAATCGTCGATTATGTTTCTGAAGAATTCTCTAGGTTGGTAGTGGTTTTGCAGTGCATTATGGGTAACTTGAAACCAAATGACGGGAGGAAAACGCATCTTGTTGCTCACCAGCGCCACCAACGTGCACGTGACGCAGCAGCAGCAGCAGCGAGCCTCCCTCGTGCCACTGAACATAACCTATAAACTGAGGCACGAGCAAACAAACAAAATGGACGCCGTATTTCTTGCAGTGCTGAAGAAAATCGCGATTAGCGCTGGTAATCGAAGGGTCCCCTTAAGAGCGTTTAAGAGTAAATGGTGATTCTAACGTAAATCGANGAGCGTTTAAGAGTAAATGGTGATTTTAACGTAAATCGAATTAAGCGGAACGCGCATTTTGATAATCACGATTTACTGCACAGAAAATCTCGTTTAAGACATTAAACAAACTTGGTGAATTTGGGCCTAAGACGAGTTTTGTCCCGGACAAACAAGTTCATAATGTTTGATTTAATTCTAATTAGGGCAGTAGAAGTTACATTAAATGATTCAAACATACAACCTCATCTTTACAGATTCGATGTATTTTCAATCACACATTCTTAACAACGTTTCCGCTCCCCATTGAGTATCATCATCATCATGAAACTTCAGATGGAAAATAAAATAAGGTCAAATAATTTAATCAGTGTTTGAGTCACTAGCTGCCAACTATTAAACGCTGAAAAAGAAAAAAAAATTGTTCCACTGAATATGAAGGTTAATCCGGGGACTAAGTGATTCTACCGCACATTGACAGGGAATATTAGCAACACCTTAGAGTCACATACCTTGTACTAGTTTTGGAGTATCTGAACTTAACCACATTGGTGTGTGTGGTTTTAATTTCAACATCTATAGGTTTCATTATTGAGTCTGTGAAAGTGTGATATTGTTGTTTTCTTCTCATAGTTCTAGGGCAGAGGGATACCGACGGGAGTACGTACGTGCTCAGGAAGGGCACGCCGTGCAAGCTGCCCGGTAAGACAGGCTTCAGTCAGGATTGGCCTTTAAGTTATAACAGAAGAATGGAAGAGGTGGTACGGGAAATTTCGCAACGAATGAATCTGTGACTTTATGTATGATGAATGCATTTAGCTTACTATGGAGGCAATATTTCGTAACTGATTACAAGGGTTAGACGATATTAAAAGACTCCATTTAAGGGTTAAATGGTTAGAAGACATTATCAAGTATTCCACAAAAATTTATAATACTTTATTGTTTATTATGATCTACGTTTCTTATTCCCTGTTAAAATTTTCTATTGCTTTTCACTGATTTCGCGTATAATCAAAACTGCATTGCATTGCCTTCAAAAAATTTCTTTCATGCTTCCACAAACTCGCTAGTTTCATCGCGCGGAAAAAGACAGGAAAGAAAATTTTTGTTTACAATTTTCTTCTATCACGATAACAGAGTCCGTGATGTCGTGGCTTAGACCTCTCTCTCTCTCTACGAGCAGACGGACGAACGAACGAACGCGACTCCGCTCTCTCCCGTCTGTCATCGCAGCGCGAAAGGGATCATTTCAGAGGAACCACGAATTAGCGATGACGATCGATAAAAGAATCTAAAAAGAGAAAGAAAAGATTTATTCGCATTTCATAACCAGATTATGTAAAGAACTGTATCACTGGTTGATATAATATCGAAATCAAAATTCCTCACGAACATACCGAAACGTTTAATACGTGAAATGTTATTCATAAAATACAAAACAATATCGTGAATGAACAAATACGTAGATACTGATCACTTAAGTGTCCCGACGAGGTAATAAATCTTGGTTCACTGGTTGGGGAGATCGCCCGAAACGAGTGGTCGGTCCTGGAGATGTGCATCCTGAGAACTACACTCCTCTAGTGCCTTGATGAACTGTATTGACTTAAGACACGCACACATTGAGGTTATGTGTGATCTAGCAAATCTGTAATGATCTGATAAAACTCTTGCTCTCATTTGTAAGTATCGTATCGTTAAACATTTTTGTTACATATTTTACATTTTGAATATTTTTAAATTGTAGTCTTCAGAAGGACTGCTACCCATTTGAGGAAATTTAATAAACTGTTGACTGGTACATTCGTGAGGTAGTTTTCAGATTTTTACTATAACGATATTTTTACTTGAAATAAAAAAGGAGGCCTGCTCTATGATTCTACTTCCGTACGATACGTTCATTGTTCACGTGGAACGTGTGATCCATAAGTCGATAATTGCCCTTCGTTCATCTTTGTAACTGGAGGCCCAGAGGTGAAATATCGAAGACGTCAAACAGCTCATTGGTATTCAGGACGCTCCTAACCCCCCACGAGCGAAAGAAAGAAGAATAAAAAAAGGAGTCTATTTGAAGGGAATGAAAAAGTGGTCCAACACCTTTCTCCTCGATCATAATCAGATTCTTTAAGAATTCGTCGCTATTTAAACTCTTCGCCGAAGACAGAAAAACTGCATCTCACGACGGCCATCTACATCCTAATGTGTTGTAAATTACGTTATCACTGCAGTTGTACACGTCCCTGACCTGTGTCACTAAAAGGGAATTCTTCGAAATTCCACGCTCTAGAATAAATTTCAATAAATCGAATACGACGAATCGTTTTCTTTAAAGAGAGACGAATGGTAAACGCTTCTATTACGTTCCGTTATTAAGACATCCGCTAATCACAGTACGTAATTTAAACTTTATTTATTACCGGATCAGATTAAGACACGGGACGCGCATACACTTTGGTTCAAATTTTGATTTAATCATCTACTAAAAACGAGAAAAATAAGCAGTTAAATTTATCACAATATGAACCAACAAATAGGATTTCTCTTAATTACAGATGTCGGTTACGGCTAGAATTCAGCTCAGCTCAGCTCAGAACAATAGGAAAATATATTCAAGAGTACTTTAGGAAAGGTGGACTGTGTGGCAGTTTTTACTTTCTCATATAAATAGTATATAGAAAGTTCTGTAATCGTGAAAAAATTCGAAAGCGAGATTTCGACGGAAATATCCGTTTTGGTCAACTCTTATTCAGAAAAAGTTGTTTTCGGCATAACATCCGTCTGTCCTTCCGTCAGTCTGTGCGCAGCGATTCTGAGTAAACGGATGAATATATTTAATTCATCTTTCGTATTTACGGTAGAATTTACTTGTTGTCGATGCATGTGCTGCATTTTTTTTACTTTAAAACAAAGGGTTCTTCACATGAAGGTCAAAGTACTTTTTCGAATATTTCTCAAAAACGGTTTCAACCATTTTGTTTAAAATTTCTGTACTTACGATACAATTAGAATGCATTACATCCGCATTAGTACTATTTCACATGAAAGTTTGGTATAGACGCAGTGAAATAATTTCTATCTGTTTCACTTACACATTAGTTTACTGTTTCAAGAAGATTCAATAATATTTAGCAGCGTAAATGGATCAAGCAGACGTAGAATACACTTTTCAAAAACTGAAATGAAAGATATGATAATGATAAAATACATAGGAGGATAGCAAATACGAAAATATATCCATTTCTGTCTACAACGAAACTACATTTACATAACAATTTTACGATATTTATAAGACTAATATGTCGCTATATGTTTTGGAATAATATTCTGAACATATATTTTACATTCAAATAAAATACAGTAACAAGTTAATCTAGCGGTTTTGAGCATGAATAGAGTTCGCTTCAAGAAGACGACCGTAATATTGAGGACCACATGCCAGAAATCACCCTTTCACTATAAAATGTTTTCTCACTCTATGGTGCAGACGGAGATATGTATATGAGGAAGTATGTGCAATGGTTTTGCACCACTAGTGTGGGCAAGTCTTCAAATGAGTAGAATCACTCCATATTTGGTGGATATTGCAACCCTTAATTTACAGGATTCACTAACGCACTCACTCATCTATCGTGGGAGTTTGAGCTGTAAGAGGGGAAGAGAGAGAGAGCGAAATACAAATAGGACCTAATTCAAATTCCAAGACAGCCATATATTAATAGAAACAAAGGGGGAATACGAAGTATTTGTCCCCCCCCCCCAGGGGACTTCTTACATCTAGTAAAAGTACGTGTTTGGCGAACACGGGGCCCCGAGCTGAGTCTGGCATTACTTCCACTTACTTGTGCGAGGCTCCTTCCTTTCTCTTTCCTGACCTCCCTTGGTCACCTCTTGTTCTTTTCGATCCCGACGCTATTAAGGCTAGGGTATCTTTCATTTTCCTCATTCCTCTCATTTTTTGTTCTACCCCTGATTTTTTGTCCCCCCTCATGTTATGTCCCCCCTCATTGTAGCCCCCCCTCCATTTGATGTATGTTGTGAGATATGTTTTGATGTGTTGTAATTCAGGAGGGTTTTTAGTGGGTATATGGTTGAGTCATTCGATGAGTCCCACATGCGGGGAGAGTCATGTTGGCTCTCCCTAGTGCGTAACTGCATTTTCCCTACCTATACGAGTTTTTCGGGCTCCAATGACCTTTGATGTCGACATGAGCCGTAAAGCCCCACAAAAAAACGAAGTATTTGCAAAAATACGAAGAGAGGACACGACAGATAAGAGAATAACCAAATACGGTGTGAATGGCGGAAAGAGATGAGAGTTAGAACCCATCGAAGGAAAAGTGAGGAAGAAACAAATAAGAATGAAGCAGAAACAAATAGTTTTAAGATAAATGTCTGTCTTTACATGTACAGGCGACATTACAAAAAAAACAATAATTACGCCAATTACTGATTTTTCCATTTCTTTAATTCTATCTACGCTACTACTAGTTTCAATACGTTAAATATAAAATCTTTCGAAAACATTGTCCATGAAAGTAAACCTTTGACGCTATACAGGATTTCGTATACAGGTTCTCTAGGCTTTTGTCTAAGGGTGCGTTCACTGAAACAAGTAATCGTGAATTTAGTGTTATTTCAATTCTTATGATTTGTACACACTATACTCAGAATAATCTATAGTTTGATAATAATTCGTACATGTAAAACATTTTTTTGTGGTTAATTGCATATTCTATAAGTATTATACCCCTTATGTAACTTTTTATCTTATCTAGGAATTTTTGCTGAAATTTTTGAATCCGCCTCTACCTTAGGGCCCTTGATCGGAATTGATGGGATGGTCCCTTGCTTGCTTCCGGAGAGTAAATTGGTTTATTANACGCAGTCTGTACTGTTTTTTGACAATTAATTTATTATTATTATTATTAATATAAGAGAATGAACTTCGAGTGTTCGTAAAACTCCAATTTCCGATCCGGAAGTGAAATGGTTTTCGTGTCACGTGTTGGTCGTCAGCTGTTATCTCATATCCTCCTCCTCCTCCTCCGCCGCCGCCTTCAGTTGAGATTTGGCTGCCATTGGAGAAAGGAACAAGAAGAATAAGTATAAGATGATGGCCTTCCAATGAGAATGAAAAATCCTTCATATCCTTTGGAAGTGGGTCAGTCAACATATGGCTCGTTCTACGCTCTGAAACTAAAGGTTTCTTGTGCTATGTATTTAAGTGAATTTCTCGAAAGAGGAACCTTGACGTCGATGCTTTCTGTCTTCTGCAGCTGGACACTTAACGCTGTAATTGAAATGTAACTGATTGTGTTTCCCTGTTTCAAAATACGAACAGAAACTATTTAACTTCATTCTAGATATTTGTAACCTAAAAAAACAAGTACACTCGTGTTTATTAACTTACTGTTGGTAGCCCTACGCGATTTGTAACAGCTCTCTTAACAATACAGAATTTATTAATTAATTTCATTATTGTTAGTCAAACATTATTGGTGCTGCAGAACTTGGTATCCAGTGCGGCCAACGCTTGAGCTTCGCCATCGTCGATAAGGGTAATGATAAGTTGGCAGTACTTTTGCTTGAACTTGGGAGTAATGGTGTATGTGTGTATATTGAAGCGTGCTTGTATTACGTATGAGAGTGTGTCTGTATCTGTTTGTAAGTGAAAATGTGTTTCTGAACGTATGAGTGATAAACACACATATGGAGCTAATTTAATTTTTTTAATTTCTTAGGTGTATTATCTTTCTCGCTTATTTTGTACTAATTTTCTAAGCATTTTATTCTGTGTGTGTTGGTATTTTATAGATATTTGGGCGAATATTTTTTTCTTTTTAACTTCACATTATCATATTATGTATATTCTTATTATGTTCATTATGTTTTCCATCTGCCACCGAGCATTGCTCACTCGCAGATTAATAAAGTATATTATAAATATTATTCACATGTAAATGTATTTTTTTTTGTCCTGTAAATGATCACAATGGATGATATTCGTTTGATATTTTATCATTTCACCGTGATACGTTTATTAAACGCATTCTACAGTCAGACTCATCTATCACACAATTGTCACCAAAACAATAGAAGCATTTGTTATTCGTAAGTGTTCACCGGTGAAACACACATTCATTGCTAACCAAGATGGCGTCTGCTAAATCGTAAAAAATAATTTAAAAAAAGGTTTGTTAGTAATTTCCAATAACAAACGAATGTTTCTCAAGTAAAGTTCTCTTTTATGAAACATGAGAGCATCGTAATGCGAAACTAAACACATGTAAATCGTTGGAATACATTCACTGTGACGCCTCTGCATCGAAAGAATTAAGTGACTACAATATTTGAAATAATCGACATTCAACTTTAACTGTCGTGATCGAGAAGAAATGTTGTCGAAAGGGTTAATCGAAATAATACAAAATAACACAAGCATATATTTCTTCCGTGTACCCTACACGTGGAGAGGATATATGATAACTTTCAAAATGGCGACGAGTCGGAAGTTGAACCCGAGACTGAAACTTTGATCGCAGGGACGTCAACCACTACACCGCCCGTTCGTCTTCCGCAACTGTATTCACCATTTCCACCATGACCTCAGACACAACCCCAGACAGCAGATAAGTGAACCAGGCGGCACACACTATTCACTGTTACAGTGCTTAATTACCGGTTTTACGCGTTCCTACGAGTTAAGGTTCGTTATGCATATATGTCTTCTGTAGTGGTCAGCACCCACTGCGATCAAAGCAGAAAGTCCCGGGTTCGATTCCCGGCTCTCGTCGCCATTTTCACCTGATCGAAAGTTCTCACTAAATAACACGTTATTTTAATGAATATTGAGAGTATTAATTACTGTCAAAAGAAAGACGTAAGTGATGAGTCAAATACACTGAGACAAATAACTAATATTAAATTATGAAATGAAACGACCTTATTTTCACAGACGCTATTTATTTTAATTACACTTTATTCCTTCCAATGTCTTCGTCGGGTAACTGCTAACAAACCTTTTTTTATTGCTTTTTTAAGATTGCAGAAATGAGACAAATAGTTCTCGCAAATCACGGAACATGGAGTAACAGGGATCTTGTACCAAATCAAGAATAAGGCACGGAGACTACCTGTTAAAGCAAAAAACGTTGACGAGAGAGGCAGGTAAAGAGTCAGACAGGCAGATCGATTCTCCACGGCAGGTACGCGCAGCCGCCGTACTGTAAAATCGCCAAGTTTCGGTTTTCTTGCGAAAAAGTTAATATAATTTACTTTCAGTTCATAGCGAGCACTTCGAGAAGCCCTTTCCCGTCGCTGGCCACTCGGACGCTACCTGCCGGCGAGAAAAGGCATTACGCCCTACGTGAGACGGAGGAGGGAGGATCTTGGGGGAGTCGAGAGCAGGAGGGAGCCGGCAGCGGGAAGAGAGTCGCTAGGACGTCGACAAGTACTTGCAATGTTCTAGTGAGCGACTTCTGTTCAGAATTTATTCTTTCTTGGTGTTAGTGAGGTCAATTATCTAACACTACTGTAATACACAGAATATTTGCAACATGGGCATGGGGAAACTCGGCCAGTTGCGCGACTGGTGCCGTTCTACCCGAAGTGACGTCTAGGGGGAGTTCCTCTAACTACTTTTCTATTACTTATAGTATGTCTTCGACAGAGAGAGAGTTACTGTTGTAGGAAGTTGTGTTACCAGTTCTGTCATCAATATCATCAAAGATTTTCACCGAAATTGGCGACGTTCGATGATTTGCCGCGGGGAAGTAGACCGAAATGTAATATTACTTCATAATATGGGAACAGAGGCACAGAATAATCACACAGTATCAAAAGTATACAAAAAATGTAAAATGTTATTTAAAATAACATAAATCTTGACAATAACGCAACAGTACTGTCTTCTATAAGCTACAAAAAAATTTAAACCAATGAATAAAATGCATCCCAGGCATTCCAGATTTGAAATTAACAAAAAACAAAGGTATTGAACGTCAAAGGGATAATTGAATGAAAGTACGAAAGGTGTACACAGAGAAAAGTAAGAATGACATAGATAAAAACAGATGTTCAAAACGTTATTTAAATATTTCAAAAGTTAAGGTGTTGTAGCAAAAGTATGTTTCACCTCTATTTCACCAGTGAGAGAGGTGGGAAGTAGTTATTGCTTCACCCTCGACTCGTTGCCTTTCAAGCCCTCTTTCGCTTTACAGCCATATTGTCTCCGGGGAAGCGGCGAATTGTTTTCCGTCACCGAAACACAACATACGACGCGTATCGCTCGTCTCTTTTTGTTCTCTGCCGTTTTATCGATCTTCATCTCTCAACTGCTGATTATTGCTATTATGTTACGGAGGCGCAGCGAGGGGTTTTCATGGCCGTCGTTACCATTAACCTCACTTTTCTCTTCGCATCGCTCACTTCAAATTGTTTGCTTTTGAGAACAAATAGCTGATTGTAAGGATAGAGAACAAGGTGGTGTTACACCTCCTCCTTTGGCATCATGGGTAATTTGTTTCGCAGAAAACATTTCCCATAACCGACGCGTAAATAAGCGTCTATAACATGAAAGTCGTAATTCAACAAGCGAAATCTTCCGTGTAACATACACGTGGAGAAGACATGTGATAACTTTCGGTCAGATGAAGATGGCGAACCCGGGACCTCCGCTTTGGTCGCAGAGATGTTCACCACTACACCTCCCGTGACCGAAAGTAACCATTCGTATTATTGATTGTAGACATTTCCTGTCTAAAGGTTAATACATAGTGTTTACTGCAAACCTAAAATGAGTACTTCCCCCCAAGCTTCTAATATAATATTTATTTTTTTATAATTTCGCGTATAGGTCTTGAATTAAACTCAATTATTACTCGCCAAATGTTTCTTTGCTTGTTTGTTTGTTAAATATATAGCCCTGATGAAGACACGATAGGTGTCGAAACGTCGGCGAGTAGTAATTGAGTTTAATTCAAGACCTATACGCGAAATTATAAAAAAGATATATCAAATTTGAGGTCGAAAAATGGAACATGATAACATAATATTGTTATCCAATATACTTTTTTGGTTACTTTCGTCGCTACTCAATCGTAAGGTAAAGCTACACCATTCGAACAACTTCAATTTCCAATTGCAACGTTGTGGAATAAAGAACACAGTAAATATATTGTGATTGTCACAAAGCAATTGTATTTTCTTCCATCCTTCGCAGAGTCATACTGCAGCTTGTTTCTGCTGCATCATCTCCTTCTACTCACAAATCAGATCTTCGCATATAAGTGTCGCTAGCTCTCCATTCAATTTTTAAATTGTATACAGAAATCTCTCATATTGCGGTGAACCACGCGGCCAGGTAACAGATCAATTATGTTATTTTGAATGAAAATGTGAGTCGTCTCATATGAGTATACTAATCAACTCAGAGGTCTAAAGATTTCGAAAGTTGAAATTCAATGGTAAACTAGATCTCAAGGCGAACGGGGTAGCGCATTAGAGCGCCAGGCTGATGGTGCCGAGTTCGTATCACGCTCCCATCTCCCCATTTTCATTCAACATAACACAATTAATTTCTAATCGTATTTGTTAGTGGAAAATCACCAAAAACAGTTGACATTGAAGGTAAACGTCCGTTGTACAAAATATTTTAAACAAATTAGATCTTAAGAGACAAAATCTTATGTCTTATTTACCGCGTTATACAAATAAAAATTGCTTCATAAAATGAAAATAAATATTGTGATTTGACACAGATTTCTTTGCATGACGTGTATCAAATGAAAATAGTAACTGGGTAAATGTGTAATTTAATATTAATGTATGATAATTTACGCCAATTTATTTTGAGTTTAATAATAATATTTATTTACATATTACCAAAAGCGGACCTTGGTAATTATAATCGGATGAGGGACTTTCGATGCGCCGAACAGAGTTTTAAATCATGGAGATTATTCGTATTAATGTTTTTTAAAAAAACATTCACTTGATTTAAACGAATGAATGCGTTCGTCATCATTTGTAATTGAGATAGAAAATTATTGACACATGTATCAAAAGCACGAATTGACGTCGATAAAAATTCAACCAACGAAAAAATCAAAACGTTAATAAACGTTTTCACAAATACATATAGTTATCGGTTCTTTACATGACTTCGAAAACAACACTCATTAATTATAATAAAAAGGTATTCATGGTATTATCCGTGCCTTGGGTATCTCTCTCGAAGAAAAAATCCTCTGGAGAGGAAAAAAATACTGTATTCTGCTGTGGGGCTGTGAACTGAATTAAATTTCTATGATCTAATGTGATAAATGTAAATAAATGTATCGTCAAAACAAGTTTATGGAGGAAAACCAACTTATTACTCTGCGGAAGAGAAGGAAGGGAAAGCAAAAACAAAAACAGAATACCAACAAATTTGCATTAAGAAAACACTAAAAAGTTATTTTAGAAATACGTATTATTATGAAACTATAGATTATTCGGAAAATGATGTTTATAAATCGTAAGTATTAAAATAACACTAAATTCAAGATTTATTATTTTGATAGACGGGGGACACCCCTAGACAAGAGCCTAGAAAAGCCCGTATAGAAAATCAGCATCTACCGGAAGGAAGAGCATAGAAAAACCCGGGTCAAGTTAACAATAAATGATTACACACAAATGAAAGCTGAGACACAAATAAAGGTACAACAACCCAACAATTATCGAATAACATCGAGAGCAACTTCGAGAGTCGACACAAAGGAACGAGCGTTTGTGTTCACGTTGCCGTCTGACCTCAACTCTCTCTAGTGGTAGGACAAAGAAACACGAGAAACTGTACCTGGGATACAATTTGTAAACAATATATGAGGCAATTGTAGAGGCAGCGAATGAGTTAACTATGATTTCATTGTATTGAATCTGCCACACAAAACTCATTTACCCGATGAAGGGAAATGTCTGGAATTCACGCACGTATAAAACATATAAAAATATATAATGTTATATAACAATGACATGCATCTCGACATATTTGAAAGTAAGG
Source organism: Laupala kohalensis (assembly GCA_002313205.1). NCBI lineage: Eukaryota > Metazoa > Arthropoda > Insecta > Orthoptera > Trigonidiidae > Laupala > Laupala kohalensis. Next base: position 240,187 of record NNCF01130024.1, read on the forward strand.
AATCAAGGATTTATTTGTGAAATCACGTACAAAAAAATTAGCGTATTACTCGAATCAATGCGCACAAGATGAATTCTGTGTTTTGAAACCATTTAAGTACATAGTACAAATTGTTATTACGAAACAAATAACATAATACACTTGTAGTAAATGAAACACTAATTTGAGATTATGGTTGAACATAAAATTTGTCAATAGATGAATGTCAGGTGCTGATGACGAAAGAAAGAAACCAGATGAACAGTGCATTACAATTGCCGAAATGTACTCATATTGCAAGCGCTCGTATTTCAAAATAACGTTGATCAGTTTGCTTTTCTCCGCAGCAGGAAAATAATTAAGTTCAATACGACACGTGACCAGGAGCATCGAGTGACACGTGACCAGGAAAACAAAACGCGGTGGAACAGTGACGTCACGCCAAACAATGGAAGTAGCTGTTGTTCGTGAAAGTTATGAGGACGGAGGAGAACGAAGCAATCGTTACATGTTGATCGCATTCATTGACAGACACCGCAATTAACTCCGATGCTTGTCAACGCGATTTGGAAATGGAGTATCACTAACTTCTTTTGTTCATTATTTACGGATATACATTTGTGAGGATTTAACGCGGCAAAACACTTGTACCGGAATTTTTCATAAACGAATAATCGTTAGTTTATACTATTGAAAATAATCGATAGAGAAAACCACTATCGACAACTATCGTTCCAATTCAATACAAAAATTAAACAGCAATTTTAATAATGCAAATATGGACTAACAGAAAGTCTCTTTCTCAATGACGACTCTTCTTAATTTTGTATTTGGAACGGAAGTAACGATATTCTAAAAACTTTGGTCTCCTAGGGTTCATCTGTTCCGTCCGATCTGTTTTCAGCAACCGGAAAAATGATTAATAAAAAAGTAAAATGAAACCTGAAAAGTACAATAAATTAATTTTTTTTAAACTCCTGGTTAAACTAAACGTATACGAGAAACAAACTTAAGACTATTATTAATATGTTATTGTTAGTGTAAAAAAAATTTGATAGGTTGTGATTAAAATGATAAATAAATTTTATTATTGATTAAACTACTGATATATTTTAATTAAGAAAGTAAAATAATTTAAGAGTTAAAAGTACATGATTATTATTTCTTGTGAATCATTAACATTATTTATTTATAATTGTTTATAATTTACATTATATTATGGAATAATAATAAGAATAAAATCACAGAGTACCTTCTATCGATATTATTTTTTTCATTTTAATTGATTTATATAAATCCGCATATCGACCTTCTGGTTTCATCTGGACGTCGTTATATCTGTGTTCATTCTCTTCCTACATCTCTCTTCAGTTCCACCGCGCGGAAGCGGGGAACCCCCAACTCTCTATCTACTACACTCTCTTCATATCCATTATTGCATGAACATACTCTTCAAATTTCCTGTATATTTCCTCCTGTGCAATATATTCTGTCCAATTCTTATTCCATGTTTGTTTAACTCTTTCATCCGTTGTACTCTCTTCCACGATCTAACAATCACGTAATTCATATCTTCCTCTTCGCCATTTGCTTGTTGTTAGATCTCTTTTATACAAGTACTCCTGGAAATTGCCATGTCTTTTTTAAAAATCTCATATACCGATGCTGTTGGCAGAAACCATCTCCTATTTGCATGNGACTCTTCGCCATTTGCTTGTTGATAGATCTCTATTATACAAGTACTCCTGGAAATTGCCATGTCTTTTTTAAAAATCTCATATACCGATGCTGTTGGCAGAAACCATCTCCTATTTGCATGGCTAAACTTCACATCCGCTATGAATCTACGTGTTATTCTTCCTCCAATCTTACATTCCAACAACCTATTAATTCTGTACAGACTATTCTCTTCCATCCTTTTGTGTTCTTATCAAGTCGTACTGTTCCCCATTTGCACCATTTCTCCTGTCCGTATCTTCGCTCTTAAATAATATTTGTCAATTTCTAAATAATCTATTGGCGTTACTCCCAATAACACTTGCAATGCTTTGGTTGATGTACTCCAGGGCAGAAGACATCTCCTTTGTATACTACTCAATTCTCTACCGATATAAACACTATCGATAGTCTTTACATAAAACGTCCATAGATTTCGATAGGCGATGGCCCCCCAGGGGACTAACATCTAGTAAGTACGTGTTTGGCAAACACAAGGCCTCGAGCTGAGTCTGGCATTACGTCCACTTACTTGTGCTGAGCTCCTTCCTTTCTCTTTCCTGACCTCCCTTGGTCACCATCTTGTTCTTTTCGATCCCGACGGTATTAAGGCTAGGATATCTTTCATTTTCTTCATTTTTGATCCTCAATGTTTTAATGTACGTTTTGAGATATGTTTTGGTGTGTTGTAGATCAGGAGGCTT